>CAUYRH010112522.1:0-13524 GCA_963574655.1 Perodicticus potto | reverse complement strand
AGAAGACTGAAACTTGACCCCCACCTTTCACCATTAACAAAAATTGATTCTCACTGGATAAAAGATTTAAACTTAAGATATGAAACTATAAAAATACTAGAAGAGAGTGCAGGGAAAACACTTGAAGAAATTGGCCTGGGAGAATATTTTATGAGGAGGGCCCCCCCGCCCCCAGGCAACTGAAGCAACACCAAAAATCCATTACTGGGATCTGATCAAACTAAAAAGCTTTTGCAAAAGCTTTTGCACAGTCAAGAGCACTGTAAGTAAAGCAAACAGATAACCTTCAGAATGGGAGAAGATTTTTGCAGGTTATGTTTCTGACAAGGGTCTGATAACTAGAATCTATTGAGAACTCCAACTAATCAATAAGAAAAGAATAAATAACCCTATTTATATGTGGATAAGAGACTTGAACAGAAACATCTCTGATTTTTTTTTTTTTTTAATTTTAGAGACAGTGTCTTTAAACTTAGGCTGGTCTTTAACTGCTGAGCTCAAGCAATCCACCTGCCTCAGCTTCCCAGAATGCTGGGATTACAGGTGTGAGTCTCAGAAATGCAGTCTTAAAAAATCAGTTGACTATATATTTTTTTTTGAGACAGAGCCTCAAGCTGTCACCCTGGGTAGAGTGCTGTGGCATCACAGCTCACAGTAACCTCCAATTCCTGGGCTCAAGCGAGTCTCCTACCTCTGCCTCCCAAGTAGCTGGGACTACAGGTGCCCACCACAACGCCCGGCCATTTTTTTTTTGGTTGCAGCCACCATTGTTGTTTGGCGGGCCGGGCTGGATTCGAACCCGGGAGCTCTGGTGTACGTGGCTGGCGCCTTAGCCCGTTAAGCCACAGGCGCCAAGCCAGTTGACTATATTTTTGTAAATATATTTCTAGGCTTTCTGTTTTGTTCCACTGACTTCTCCAACACCATGTTCTCTTGATTATAGTAAGAATCTATTTCTAGGCTTTCTGTTTTGTTCCACTGACTTCTCCAACACCATGTTCTCTTGTAGAATTATAGTAAGTTTTGATACTGGGCAGTGTGAGCCATCCATATTAGTTTTTTAAAATTATCTCGGCCTATCTAGTTCTTTTGTCTTTAAATATAAATTTTAGGATCAGCTTGTCTATATCTATAAAAAAGTTTTTGTGAGATCTTGGAATTGTGGTGAATATATATACCAAACTGGGGAAATTGACATGTTAATAATATCAACTCTTTAATTCATCTCTATGGTATATCTCTTCATTTATTTAGATTTTCTTTGGCTTCTTTCAACAATGTTTTGTAGTTATCAGCATATAGATCCTGCATATATTTTTTGTTTAGATTTATTCATATGTATTTCCGATTTTGGTGATGAGGAGAAATTAAAACAGTAGTACATTCATAATAGCACCCCCCTGCCAAAATGAAATACTTAGCTGCAATAGACATAGGAGTGCAGCTATTTCTTCAATATATTAATTTCCTTTCTTTTGTATATATAGCCAATAGTAAAATTTCTGGATCACATGGAAGTTCTGTTTTTTAAGAACCTCCATATCCTTTTCTTAGTGGTTGTGCTAATTTACATTCCTACCAATTGTTTATGAGGGTTCCCCTTTCTCTACATCCTCATTAACATCTGTCCTTCCCTGTCATTTTGATTCAAGCCATTTTAACTGGGTTGAGATGATGTCACATTGTGGTTTTTATTTGTATTTCCTTCTTTCCTTTTTTTTTGAGACAGCTGTCACCCTGGGTAGAGTGCCATGGCATCATCATAGCTCACAGCAACCTCCAACTCCTGTGATTGAGCAATCCTTTTGCCTCAGTTTTTTCTATTTTTAGTAGAGAGTAGGTCTTGATTTTTGCTCATGCTGGTCTTGAACTTGTGAGCTCAAGCAATCCACCTGCCTTGGCCTCCCAGAGTGCTAGGATTGTAGAAGTGGTTATCAACCTTCCTAATGCCGTGGCCCTTTAATACAGTTTGTGGGTCATGACCCATAGGTTGAGAACCACTGGATTATAGGCATGAGCCACCTGCGCCTGGCCCATGTACATATATATATTTTTTGAGACAGAGTGTTACTTTGTTACCCAGGCTAAAATTTCATGCTATCAGCCTAGCTCATAGCAACCTTGGAATCCTGGTTCAAGTGATCCTCCTGCCTCAACCACGTTGGTATCTGGTACTACAGGTGCCTGCTACAATGCCTGGCTAATTTTTCTACTTTTAGTAGAGATGGGGTCTTGCTCTTGGTAAGGCTGGTCTCCTGATCTCAAGCAGTTCTCCTGCCTCAGTCTCCTTATAGGCATGAGCCACTGTGCCTGGCCAATACCAAGATTACTGATGACCTTGACAAGAATAGTTCTGTGGAATATTGGGGTAAAAGGCTGGATAGAGGGATTTTAAGAGGAGAATGAGAAGAAACAAATTGGAAGTATGGTGGCTCACACCTGTAATCCTAACACTCCATGAGGCTGAGATGTGAGGATGTGAGAGTTTGTGACCAACTTGAGCAAGAGTGAGACATGGTCTGTACAAAAAAATATAAAAAATAGCCTGGCCAGTGGCTTGCCTGTAGTTCCAGCTACTCAGGAGGCTGAGGCAGGAGTTTGAGGTTTTGGCGAGCTATGATGACACTACTGCACTCTAGCCTACCTGGGTGACAGCAAGAGGCTATCTACAAAAAGTAAAGAAAAGGCAACTAGCATAGATAGCTTTGCTGTACAGAGAGCAGAGAAATGGGGCATAACTGGTAGGGTAAGAGTGGAAAAAATATTTTTTTAAACACGTGGGTTGTTATTTTCCTTAATACCCACAACTTTTGGTTGTCATTACAGACTATGTTACCTCGAAAAAATCCTATATTTTTTTCTCCCTGCCCCATTTCCCCTGCCCTACCTCAGGCCCTCATCTCTTACCTGCATGCCTGCAGTAATAGCCCAGTGTATCTTCTGGCTGCCACCAGTAGGGTCAGCCTGCAAACCACTGGCCACAGTTCTTCCCTGCTGACTTGCTTCCTAAAGGATGAAAATTGGAGGCCTAGATGAGGATGGATGCAGTTCCTATGTATGAATCAGGGGCCCAGCAGGGAAGAGAGAACACACCCTAATTAGAATAACGTGAGAATTTAATAAAGGAATGGGCAACGTGGACAGCACCTGTGGCTCTATGGGTAGGGCACCAGCCCCATATACTGAGGATGGTGGGTTCAAACCCAGCCCTGGCCAAACTGCAACAAAAAAATAGCCAAGCATTGGGGCAGTGCTTGTGGCTCAGTGAGTAGGGTGCCGGCCCCATATACCGAGGGTGGCGAGTTCAAACCCAGCCCTGGCAGAACTGCAACAACAACAACAACAACAAATAGCCGGGCATTGTGGCAGGCGCCTGTAGTCCTGCTACTCGGGAGGCTGAGGCAAGAGAATCACTTAAGCCCAAGAGCTGGAGGTTGCTGTGAGTTGTGACGCCATAGCACTCTACTGAGGGCAACAAAGTAAGGCTCTTTCTCTAAAAAAAGAAAAAAATAAAAGAATGGGCAAAGTATAAGGACATAACAAAGATTAGTGCAGTTTACTGAAACTAGTAACTGTGGGACTCTGTTACACATAGGTCTGAAAAGGGTCCCTGGAGAGGAAGAAATGGGAAGATACAGCTTCTGGAAATCCCTGTGGACCTGAAGACTGAGTTCCCCCCACAAAAATCTGGAAGTAAGTGTGGCTCCTGAGAGTTACAAAAAACCCATCTAGAACAGATGGAGTAAATCCAAGATGACTGGTCTGTAAATGTGTGAGTAAAATGTTTGAAAACTAACTAAAGGCCCTGAAGGTGGTGGCCAGGCACCTCTCAGGGGGGTCAGGCTGGGCTGGGACCCCAGTTGGGTGAGTAGAAATTCCATCGATTTTATTCAGACAGCTAATAAAAGTAAAGTATATACAACAATGTCTAGCATTGAGCAAGCACTAAGGAAGTAGATGCTATTATTAAACCCAGTTTGGAGAAAGGATATGTGAACAGAAGATAGATCACAGGAAAAGGACAGTCCTAAAAGTTGCTGAGGAAAACATATTCAGGCTTTAATCTTGGAGACACTGGGCTGAACTGTCTTTAGAGTCAAGACTGCCCCTATGGTAGGGAACAAGCTTTCAAGGTGACTTGTCTGACAGACTTGTCATACTCTCTTCGTCCCCTTTTGGGGATTGGTTCCAGGTTCCCTGAACTAACTTTCTGATAACTGGGCTTCCCAAGGAGTAGCCCAAATTAGCCTTGACAAAAATTCAGTTTTGCTTCAGTTGTATTTTTCCGTGCAAATTAATACCTGGGCTTTGGGGGGTTTATACACAAGCCTTTATTGCGGTCATATGACAGCCCTGCACAGGGAGAACAGATCCACCCACTGCCCCAGTGAAATTGGGTTTTGGAGCCAGAGGTGTGGAAACCATGCCCCTCATACAGCCAAAGGTACCCATCTTTAGCAGCACAACCTCATGCCAGTTGGGAAGAATGAGAATGAAGGGAAGAGAGTTGTGCTAGAGGAAGGTGACAAGGCTCCAGGGCATAGTCAGGAAAGGAGAGGACCTTGGGCTCCTCCTCCTCCAGGAAGATCCTGGCTTCACCTAGGCTGGGGTAGGTTTCCTCACATGTACTTTCAGTGGCACTGGTCACTCTGGGTAGAGAGCATCTGTCTGTTTATCACAACATATCTGAGCCTCTGGAAGGTAAGGATAATTCTTATTTGGCTTTGTAGATCAGGAGCCTGGTACAGAGTAGATACTCAGTTAATGCTAAAGTGCATGACTGACTGAATGAGACAAGAGATGAATTAAAGAAGGTGGAATGTCAGCCCCCAGGGCAGAAACCCCTCCTGCCTTACTCCCCAGTGCCTTGCAGAATCTGTGCCCAAAGTATCCCGTACCCCGGCTGCCTCTTCTGGAAGCCTATCTGCCAGCTTCTCCCTGCTGCTGCTGACTAGGACAGAACATCTTGAATCCGCTGCTGCTCAAAGCAATCCGGAACCGGGTCGTGCTTAGGTTTGTTCCCTGTCGCTGCAGATGTAGGATTCCTTCCACTTGAAGGAAGTCGCCCAGGGGAGGGGTGCTCCTGGTTTTGTCTGGCTAGAGGACTGGGACCTGCAGCGGTTGATATCCCAGGACGGGCACCACAGACACGCAGGATGCTTCTGTCGCCCCGCGGAACAATTCCCCCGCGCCACAACCCTGTCCAGGCGGAGCAGCAGTGCGGAGTGGGGAGGCGGGTAGGACTGTGGGAAGGGGGCGTCTGTCCCCCGCCGGCTGGAACGGCTCTCCCGCACCCTCAGCCGCGTCCTAGCTCTGGCGCCCCGCTTGCAGCCCCGCATTTTGCAAACTTTCGGAGTTTTACTCCACTTGCGTCATGGAAAAGGCGAGAGGGTGACGCAGTCCTGGAAGCGAGGCTGCGGCGGCTGGCGAGCTCCCCCGCGTGGCGCTCAAAGCCCTGGGGGCGTGAGGTGTCTCCTGGCGAGGCAGACAGGCTTAGGGGGAGAGGGGAGGTGGCGGTCCCAGGGACCGGTCCTGGAGGCGCTCACGGCCCCTGGCTCTCGGGCCGTCTCTGTCCCTCGCCCTCTCTGTAGACCGAGTGCGAGCAAGTGAGGGCGCCCGCCGGACCGAGAGAAGCGCGGAGGAGGAGGCGGGGGCCGGGCGCCAGCGCCCCAGGCCCGCGGGAGGGCGGAGCCGGGCGGTCCCTTCCCAGCCGGGACGCACGGAAGTGCGGTGGAGTTTGCCCAATTCCCCAGCCTGCTTTTCCTCCCTCTCCCCACCCTTCACCTCCCCTTCGGCTATTCCCTCCTTCCTCGGGACGCCACCTCCCGGAATCGCCTTTTTGTTTTGGGGCTGGGCGGCGCAGAGGGGCAGCGAGTGCGGGAGAAGTCAGGCTGGGGACGCAGCCCGCCGCCCAGCCCGCCGGGCCCGCGGGGCAAAGTGGAGGACCGACGGACGCCTGGCGGGGCGCGCCATCTGCTCGCTGGAGCTCACTCTTCAAAGTACTGTTGAGTGTGTGCGTGCACGCGAGGGGTGCGGGGCGGGGGTCGTAAGCCTCGGGTGCGGGGTCACTGGTTTCCGAAGAGGTACCTTTGGACGGGGGTCCTTGGACTCAGATCGGAATTTGGCAAACAAAAGAGACCAGTCAGCGAGTGGCCAGAAGTCGCCCAAGCGCCTCGCTGCGCCCCCTCCTCCCGCCTAGGTCGGAGCTGGCCACTTGCGGGGCGGGGAGAGGGCGACCGAGCCGGCGGGGGGGTCGGCTGCGCAGCCAGGGTCGAAGAGTTGGCGGCCTGTTGTGTAAGCCTCAGTCCTTGTTTTCCCGGCCTGGCTCGTTGTGAAGCCGGACACATCCACCCTTGGACTCAATTCAGGAGGCTGCTGCTTTTCTCCTTGCCCCTCTTGGATTTTCTGGATTTTTGAAAACCCAATGGCCTAGGAGGAGGAGGAGGAAGGAGGAAGGGGCAGATCTGCAGAGGAATGTGAGAGCCTCCCAAAGCCAGAGCAGCCAAAAGGAGCTGGGAGCCAGGGGGACGACAGAACCCTGCTGAGTTTCTGGAATGGTGGTTTCCCAGTGATTCTCTTCTATTTTAGAACATTGTTTCAGTGGAAGGTGTCGAATTCTTGCCCTTGCAGAGCTGGTTTCTCCAGGTCACTTGACTGCTTTTCTGGAAGTGGGAGGAAACAGAGACCCCCCCACTCCCCCAGGGCTACTGAGGGAGAGGGAGAAGACTGTGGATGTGAGCCGTCCCTGCTCACAGCATGTGCCTGGAGACCTGATGGGGCACTTTCTGGGCCATGGACATTGCTTTGAAGAAGAACAGGCTGAACAGCATTTGTAGATGCTGAGACCCCACCCTGGGGGCTGAGAAACTGAGCCGTGTAACAGGCACTGAGTTGCTAGTGCATTCTTGGACATTCTAGTGAGCATCCTTGGTCTGGGCCAGACCCTCTCCTTCCATCTTTCTCGGTTACCCAGCCCAGACATGGCACTGAAAGGCCGAGCCCTCTATGACTTCCGCAGTGAGAACAAGGAGGAAATCAGCATCCAGCAGGATGAGGACCTGGTCATCTTTAGTGAGACTTCACTGGATGGCTGGTTGCAAGGCCAGAACAGCCGTGGTGAGACAGGGCTCTTTCCTGCCTCTTACGTGGAGATCATCCGTTCTGGCATCAGCACCAACCATGCTGACTATTCCAGCAGCCCTGCAGGCTCCCTGGGCACCCAGGTGAGCTTATACAACAGCCCCAGTGTGGCCAGCCCGGCCAGGAGTGGTGGGGGCAGTGGTTTCCTCTCAAACCAAGGGAGCTTTGAGGAGGATGATGATGATGACTGGGATGACTGGGATGATGGATGCACAGTGGTGGAGGAGCCACGGGCTGGTGGGTTGGGCACCAATGGGCACCCCCCTCTCAACCTCTCCTACCCTGGTGCCTACCCCAGCCAGCACATGGCTTTCCGGCCCAAGCCACCCCTGGAGCGGCAGGACAGCCTGGCATCTGCCAAGCGAGGCAGCGTGGTGGGGCGCAACCTCAACCGTTTCTCATGCTTTGTGCGCTCTGGAGTAGAGGCCTTTATCCTGGGTGATGTGCCCATGATGGCCAAGATCGCCGAGACGTACTCCATTGAAATGGGTCCTCGTGGTCCCCAGTGGAAGGCCAACCCCCACCCGTTTGCCTGCTCTGTGGAGGACCCCACTAAACAGACCAAATTTAAGGGCATCAAAAGCTACATCTCTTACAAACTCACACCCACCCATGCTGGCTCACCGGTCTATCGCCGCTATAAACACTTTGACTGGCTCTATAATCGCCTCCTACACAAATTCACTGTCATTTCGGTGCCCCACCTGCCTGAGAAGCAGGCCACAGGCCGCTTTGAGGAGGACTTCATTGAGAAGCGGAAGCGGAGGCTTATCCTTTGGATGGACCACATGACTAGCCACCCTGTGCTGTCCCAATATGAAGGCTTCCAGCATTTCCTCAGCTGTCTGGATGACAAGCAGTGGAAGATGGGCAAACGCCGGGCAGAGAAGGATGAGATGGTGGGTGCCAGCTTCCTGCTCACCTTCCAGATCCCTACAGAGCACCAGGACCTGCAGGATGTGGAGGACCGTGTGGACACCTTCAAGGCCTTCAGCAAGAAGATGGACGACAGTGTCCTGCAGCTCAGCACTGTGGCATCAGAGCTGGTGCGTAAACATGTGGGGGGCTTCCGCAAGGAATTCCAGAAGCTTGGCAGTGCCTTCCAGGCCATCAGTCATGCCTTCCAGATGGACCCGCCCTTTAGCTCTGAGGCCCTCAACAGTGCCATTTCTCACACGGGCCGTACCTATGAAGCCATCGGGGAGATGTTTGCTGAGCAGCCCAAGAATGACCTTTTCCAGATGCTCGACATGCTGTCTCTCTACCAGGGCTTGCTCTCTAATTTCCCTGACATCATCCACCTACAGAAAGGTAAGACTTGGTGCCTGCTGGATGCATCTGACTACCTGCTGGGTGCTGGAGATAGGGGGATGGCTGTGGAGCAGCTCATTTTGTCTGTCTGTAATTCATTCAGGAGCGGCGCCTGTGGCTCAAAGGAGTAGGGCACCAACCCCATATGCCAGAGGTGGCGGGTACAAACCCAGCCCTGGCCAGAAACTGAAAAAAAAAAAAAAGAAAAAAAAATATATATGATATATAATTCATTGAACAAGTATGTTGAGTATCAGTTGTGTGGCAGGTGCAATTCTAGTTACAGGGATATTATGTGGACAATAAGGTTGTCCCTGACCTCATAGAGCCTGGTATTTGTTTACCTTCTTGTCAGCTCTTTCATTTTCTCCCTTTCTGCCTTGTTTTTGCATCATGTGTGGAGTGTCTGCAAGGTATCAGGCTGGGGTCTGGGAACACAGAGATGACCAGGTCCCAGGCCTTGCCCTTAAGAAGCCCAAAGGCTAATGGGGGACACAGACCCAGACCTAGATAACTAGAGCACAGAGTGTGGGCCCATCTTCCCCTCTGCACAAGCTTGCTTCCTGACCTCTGAAGTTTCAGAGCCTGTTCTCGTGGGTTGTGTACCCTATCTGTGAGCTCCCTATCTGTGTGTGGGAGGATCTCTGTCCCCGTTTTGCAGATAAAGGAGGTAGTGTCCATAGAAGGGCGGTTGCACAGTGAGTCCATGGCTCAGATGGGACTGCCCCGTCCTCCTGCTACCTCCCCAGGAACATGTCCCTGTTGGCAGCCTTCCAAGCCTGGCCTCTGTGGGGGAGGGACAGGATGGGCCCCTGCCTGTTACCGCTGGGGCTGTCAAGGAACTGCCAGGGAAATGACTCATCCCGGGTCACCCAGGGGCGCCAGGCTAGGCCAGAGGAGCGGAACCAAGGGTCCAGGGCACTACCCACATGGCCCATCCAAATCCTGCTTCCTGAGCCTGGCTTCTTATCTTGCCTGAGGAGTGTGTCAGGGGCTGACCTGGCAGGTGGCTGAGTCCTGGGGACTACAAGGAGGGCAGATGTCAGGAGAGAGGTGTGGTTCTCCCTGGGGCTGCTTGGTAACTCTGGAAGAACTTCTGCAGGGCGTGGGGCTGACTCCCTGGCCCTTAGGCCCTGAGGTCAGGCCTGGCTTGATGGGAGTTTCACTCTGGGTGGAGCCGGGATGCAGACCTCTGGATTGAGCCTGAGGGACAGCAAACATGCCCCCTACTACCCAGGAGAGTCTGGGGCTGGTCTCCTTTACCTTCTTTAGAGGTCGACTTCTAGAACTTCTCCAGCTCCAGTCTCCTCTTTTGTCTTCACTTTCTCCTCCTTTTCCTTTCTTTTTTGCCCCCACCTCTCTTTTCTCCTCACCTCTACCTTTGTTCTCCTTCCTTTCAGTTCTGGGAGACACAAACCTGAGCTCTCATCTTGGGTCTGCCCCCAATTTGCTGTGTGCCCTGGGAAGTACCTTTGCCTTTCTGGACTTTAGTTTCTTAATCTATAAAACAAGGAAAGGGGGACATCCCACCGAGTCCTCAGACCTTCAAAGGACAGGGTAGGAAGGGATTCCTAGGGAGGGTCTGGCCCAGAAGCAAGATGATGCCTCAGACCTGGCTCTGAGTTCTGGACAGGGGTAGGGGGGCACAGGGACAGGTGTCTCCCTGTGCAGAAGTGGGAAAGCTGGTTCAACCAGCTCCTCAGTGGCTCACTCCTGTGTGGGCAGCAGGAGGCTGGGACACAGTGCTTAAACAGCTGCCCTCATCTAGGGGCTGGGGATCCGCAGCCAGAGCAGAGCTGAGGACACGAAGGCAATCCTATATCCAGGGCACCCAGGACTCCCAGGCTCAGGCCGGCCTTCCTGATCCTGGGGCAGGGAGACAGCTGTGGGAGGCCATTTCTGGGTTTCCACTTGAGGTGTTTTGAAGAGTCAGGCCACCATCCTCTGGTAATGCCTTTAGCCTGAAGCACAGGCTGCCCCACCTGCCCTCACCTGGCGCTTCCCTCCCCAGCAGGCCAAGCCGTCTTGGGTTTCCTCTAGGGTCTGGGCTCCGCGCACCCAGGCCTGTGGTGTGGGAAAAGCTAGGGAGGGCGTCTGGGAATCTGGCTGAGACAGAACTGGGCAGGGTTTGGGGACCACAGCCTGACAGGAGATTGCAAGGAAGGAGCCCAAGCTGGCCCTATGAGTGGAACCCTTCTTAGAGGAAGTAGCAGGATAGTCAGATCC
Source organism: Perodicticus potto (assembly GCA_963574655.1). Classification (NCBI taxonomy): domain Eukaryota; kingdom Metazoa; phylum Chordata; class Mammalia; order Primates; family Lorisidae; genus Perodicticus; species Perodicticus potto. The sequence continues at coordinate 2,847 of CAUYRH010112522.1, read as the reverse complement.
TGGATCCCCTGGATTCTGTCTCGTCTGTCTGGACATCTGAATGGACGGCAAGTGTATGTGGGAGAAAGGAGAGTAGAGGCCTGTGTGGGAGTTGGGAGACCAGGATTTGGACAGAATTTGCCTCTGAGGTGACCTTGGCTGAGTCTCTATATGAATAAAATGGGACATGAAGCTTGGCTGGAGCTGAGATGAGGCCCACCAGGCTGGTCTGCCCACTGGAGCCCAGTCCAGATGTCTCCTAAGAGATGAATACTGTAATTATACATATAATTAGATGTCTAAACTGGGGCAGTTATAGGGGTGAAAGGGGGCCTAAAAACAGTTATCATGGGGCAATAAGGGAAAAGTGACTGTCCAGGGCAAGCTAAGACCTATGGTCCCCACCTGAGAGCCAACAAGGCCACGGATTGTCCCTAAGCCTCATGACAAGTCAGGAGGTCGATGTCATAGCTTTCATTTCCAGATGAGGCACAGTGAGGTGAGACTGTATGCAGGGCAGGAGTTCAAGCTTTGGTGTGTCTGACTCCCCAACTCAGGCTGTTTCCACTGTGCCAGACAGGTGGGGGCTGGGGCACCCTAAGGGATGGACAACTGGGGTAGAGGAGCCAGAAGGGGAAGGAGGAGGGAGGGAGCAAGGTTTGGTGCCCCTGCACTTACTCGTTGGCATCTTCTGGGACTAGAGGCAGGCCCAGGACCACAAAGCATCCATGGGCTCACAGTTTGGCCAATGCAAAGTGGCTCTTGTAGGGGCAAGCTTTTGCCTAGGGGACAGGTGGGTCCAGCCTCTGATGGTTCTGAGCCATCATCTAACCCTCCCTCTACTTCTCCTCCTAGGCTAACATAAACAAAGAGAATAATACTGCCATGAGCCACCACCAGCTGGTACTTGCTGCAAGCTCATGGATAGAAAAGCAGTTTACATATCATGCCCTGTAGCATCTTGAGCTCTTATTCTGTGTCAGGTGAGGTCCTTGGTACTGTGTCCAACTGTACCACAGGGAGGGTGCTGTTATCCCATTTTACAGGTATGGAAACTCTAAAACACTATACTGTTGTGAGCAGGTGCCAGTAGCGTCACATCTAGTTCAACCTGGCCCGTTTGACATGGGGAGATATCAGCCCAGGTGAGAGTAGAGGCTTGCTGGAGAGGACATAGCTGGGACTAGAACTCAGACCTCCTGCCCCCAACCTGAGGTGGCTGGTACCTACTGCCAAGAGGTAGGGGCAGGCTGAATGCAGTGGCTCACTCCTGTACCTGTAGCACTCTGGGAAGCTGAGGTGGGTGGATCACTTGAGCTCAGGAGTTCAAGACCAGCCTGAGCAAGAATGAGACCTTGTCTCTAAAAACTGGGCATTGTGGCCAGCACCTGTAGTCCTAGCTACTTGGGAAGCTGAGGCAAGGGGATCTCTTGAGTCCAAGAGTTTGAGTTTCTATGAGCTATGATGCCACGGCACTCTACTGAGGGAGACAAAAGGAGACTCTGTCTTAAAGAAAAAAAAAAAGGTAAGGGCAAGATGGATTGAGGCTTAGGGACTCTGCCTGGGACCCTGGGTCTCTGCACTTGATGGGCTCCGACCCTCCTTTCCCCTTTCCTGGGACTCAGCCTGCAGGAGAACTGCTGAGGCAAGAGGCTCATTTGGGTCCTCAGCTTGACTCCTATGTAGAATATAGGGGGGGATGCGGGATAGGCCTGATCCCCGACTCCCAGCTTGGTGGGTCGGTTTTTTTTTTTTTGTTTTTTTGTTTTGTATAGACAGAGTCTCATTTTATCACCCTCGGTAGAGCCATGGCGTCACACAGCTCACAGCAACCTCCAACTCCTGAGCTTAGGCGATTCTTCTTGCCTCAGCCTCCCGAGTAGCTGGGACTACAGGTGCCCACCACAACGCCCGGCTATTTTTCTGTTTTGCAGTTCTGCCAAGGCCGGGTTTGAACCTGCCACCTTCGGTATATGGAGTCAGCGCCCTACTCACTGAGACACAGGCGCTGCCCGGTGGGTGGGGTTTGTTAACATTAGCTGGTCCTGGCTGCAGAACTGAGTCACAGGGTGGAGAAGTGATGGAGAGCAGGGTGGGGCCTCTGCCTCTCTCCTGCTCCTGTGGCCTTTGCTGCCCATTCTGTCTGTCTTTGGTTACATAGCAATTGCAGTAGGCTTATTCCCACTATTTGGGCCTTAGGCTCCTCATTAACAAAAGGGGCTTTTTCTTCCTCCAAGGCCATAGGCAAGAAAAAGCCTCAGGTATATAGATCCACCTTCACTACACCCAGACTTTCTCAGGCAGGTGGAATACAGGCTAGTTCAGAGTTTCCTTACCCAGGTAAGTTCTTTTTACTTAAGTTTAACTCCAGTTTCTTTTCTTTCTTTCTTTCTTTTTTTTTTTTTTTTGAGACAGAGCCTCAAGCTGTCACCCTGGGTAGAGTACCGTGGCATCACAGATCACAGCAACCTCCAATTCCTGGGCTCAAGCGAGTCTCTTGCCTCCGCCTCCCAAGTAGCTGGGACTACAGGCGCCCGCCACAATGCCCGGCCATTTTTTGGTTGCAGCCCTCATTGTTGTTTGGCGGGCCGGGCTGGATTCAAACCCGTCGGCTCCGGTGTACGTGGCTGGCACCTTAGCCCATTGAGCCACAGGCGCCGAGCCTAACTCCAGTTTTTTTGTTCTGCTATTTTCTACCTTTTTTCTTTCTTTCTTTCTTTTTTTTTTTTTTAGAGACAGAGTCTCACTTTGTTGCCCTCAGTGGAGTGCTGTGGTGTCACAGCTCACAGCAACCTCCAGCTCTTGGGCTTAGGCGATTCTCTTACCTCAGCCTCCTGAGTAGCTGGGACCACAGGTGCCCCCCACAAC
>CAUYRH010112521.1:0-16732 GCA_963574655.1 Perodicticus potto | reverse complement strand
TACAAATGTCTTCATATAATAACGGAGAACTTGCCAGGAAGGCTATGTTAATCAGTTTGATGAAAATAGTTAAGATTGTATATGAAACCAGCACATTGTACCCCTTGATTGCACTATGGTACACAGCTATGATTTAATGATAAAGATAATTAAAAAAAAGAAATAAAATAAATAAATAAAGTAAAGATTAAGCTTCACGATTGCACCAAATTTTAAGCTTGCTTGAAATTAAAAAAAATATCATTCTAATGACGTAAAATGAGTGCTATACCTAGGCAAGGAAGTTCTCTTAGTTGGCTCCCACTATAATTACCTGTAATCAATTGGGTTCAGCTTCCTTTAACCCTGTTATTAACAGGTGGGTTATTGAGTGGTAATAGCCATCATTTGTAAGTTCAGTAGATACTTTTATATTTATCTACATATGTAGACATATATGCACACATATAACTCTTATAAAACCTTACACATACACAGAGATAGGTACATGACTTGTGCATATTTAATTTTCAGAATAATTCTGTGCAAGTTCACAGATGTGGAAAACTGAGGCCCCAGAATGTTGGGTAATTTATATAAGATCAAATAGCTAGTATGCGAACTAGAATGCAACCCCCAATCTGTGTGAACAAAACTCATACTCTTTGCCATGATACTACACTGCCTCTTGCTTATAATGAACATAGGCTTTTTGTCCAGACATTCATAAAATAAAGACCCTTTAATTTGATTACATAAATCTTTTGTTACTTTAACATAAACTCTCTTTTCCAGCTCAGTTTTCTTTTTATTATCTTATTGTACACCATCTTTCAACTTTTTGATTTTGGCATTTTTCCCAATTTTCCATTTTTGTTCTTCCTTTTCTCCTTTCTGTGTTATACCCATTCTCTGGATCTTGAATCAGTCAATCATCCAATCAATAGGCTGTCATTAAGCACATCTGATTGATTATTAATCCTTGTCCTCACTGCCTAGTGAGGGCATCAGACATGTGGAGAAAATTCTATTCTGTAAAAGAAGTAAATGAAAAGACAAAAATTACCAGTTTCAGTGCCTAAGGCTCAAAAAAATATAGATAGAATTCAATTTTTTTTTTTTTTTTTTTTTTGCCATTTTGGCTGGGGCCGGGTTCAAACCCACCACCCTCAGTATATGGTGCCAGCGCCCTATTCCTTGAGCCACATGCATCACCCAAATGCAAATTCTTTATCACCTCTCATTTCATAAGTTCAGATTTAAATAATCTTGTTTCTCCCAGGTAAATTATAAGTTCCTTGAACATAAAACAAAGAATGATTTTTTTTTAGCAACTCTTATTTATAACTTAGAAAGAGGTATATAATACATTTTTGATATGTTCTTATCTAACAGGTATTTGTGTATCTATTTTATGTCCTGTGGTATATTTCCAAGGAATTTTTGGTGGGATGTGTGTAGTAAGTAATATGAATGTCTGTACCTGTGAATATGTTTTCAAATACAGTAGAAGGTTATTGTGGTAAAGAAAAGTAATAGATTGGATTAGAAACCAGGAATTTAAGGATCAAGAGTAAGAGCCACTGAGGATTGGGTGCCACTTGTGACTATCCTTTCTGAGGACAGAAGTGGAAAATTCTGCCTTATTGGCTCCATATAATTATTATGTTAAGCCAACTAGATCAATGACATAAAAAACAGTATGAAGTATACAGTATACCAGTGATTCTAAAAATGAGGGCTGAGGACCCAAGACAGTGGTCTCCAACCTTTTGGCATCAGGGACTGACTTCATTGAAGACAATTTTTCCACAAAACAGAGTGGTGTGGGGAGGTGGCATGGTTTGGGGATGATTCAAGCACATTACATCTCCCAGTCAGATTATTAGTTATTATTAATAGATTCTCATAAAGAGCTCACAGCCTAGACCCCTTGCACATGCAGTTTACAGTAAGGTTCATGTTCCTATGAGAATCTAATGCTGCTGCTTATCTGCTAGGAGGCAGAGTGAGGAGGTGACATGAGCAATGGAGAGCAGCTGTAAATAGAGATGAAGCTTTGCTCACTTGCCTGCCACTCATCTCCTGCTATGCAGCCCAGCTCCTAGCAGGCCACAGGCCAGCACCATTCTGCAGGCCAGGGACTGGGGACTGCAGCTCCAAGGCATCCCTGTATCAGTCACAGTTCAACCACAGGGAAAAAAATAAAAACCTCCAGAAGATATTTATTGAGAGATTTATTGCAAGGAGTTGGCTTCCATGATTGTGGGGCTAGCCAGGAAAATGTGAAATTTACAGAGGAGGCCATCAGGAAGGGAAGGTGAGAATTCTGAAACATAAACTGAGGCTGCTATCCACTGATTAATTTCCTCTTCAGGGAAGACTTACCTCTGCTTCTAAGGTCTTTCAACTGATTGAATCAACCTCCCACCCCACCCCCAAATTGTCTAAGATAAAATCTGCTATTTGAAATCATCTGAACCTGTTAATCACACCTACAAAATACCTTCAGGACGACATGGAGATAAATATTCCATTAGATGATCAGAAGCTAACCTAGCCATGTTGGCACGTAAGAGCTAACTATCACAGCCCTAAAGCCTTTTAAGGGGTCCATGAATCCTACCTTTTCCAGTTATGTGTCAGGCTGGATATTCCTTCATGTACTTCAATAAAAACAACACAGTTCAACAGACTGAACGTATAAACAGATACAAGAATCCATTAATCTATTAATCCAAATACTATGGAAAAAAACTCTCACTAATTTTTTGCATTGTTAAATATAATTACTTACCATGAAATATGCCATAGGTTAATAGAGTTAATTGCTATACTGTTATTTTTAAAGAAATAACAAATCATTATTATTTAAAATTAAAAAAAAAATTTTTTTTTGATACAGTCTCAGTTTGTCATCCTCAGTAGTGTACCATGGCATCATAGCACACAGCAATCTCAGACTCTTAGGTTCAAGCTACTTTCTTGCCTCAGCCTTCCAACTAACTGGGATTACAGGCAACTACTGCAACACCCAGATATTTTTAGAGATGTGGTCTTGCTCTTGCTCGGGCTGGTTTTGAACTCCTGAGCTCAGGCAATCCACCCATCTCGGCCTCCCAAAGTGCTAGGATTACAGGCGTGAGCCACCATGCCCAACTCGTAAGTTTAAGTTTCTAATATAGTAAATATAAATGGCTATAATCCACATAAACAAAGACTCATTAGAGTTGTAAATAATTTTAAAGAGTGTAAAGGAGCACTGATTGCAAAGGTGTGAGACCCACTGCTGTATACAAATGGAATGATTGCATTACCTTTTTCTTTTCAAAACCAACAGCTCAATAGTTCTCATATTTGGCAAAGATTTATGCAAATGTCTTCTACTTCACAGCATATACAATGTAAAAACTTTCCCATACTTTATGAATATCAAAATTATCTAATTCATTTCTTATTACACACTGATTTGAACAAATTATTATTCAAAGACACAAAAGCTGCTTTTATGACCTTTTTCATGACTTAATCTAATGCTATGAAATACCTATTTAAATTTTGACTATAAGTACTTTCAATGTCAGTAGTCAGTATTTTTATTCTAAAACTTACTTTCTACAAATTTTAGTTATCCCTGCCAAGTTTCTTTATACAATGGTCAAAATATTTAACTTGGAGACATTTTTGTTCATTTTGCTGTATTAAAAATTAGTAAGCTGACAAAGTAAGTAGTGAAGAAATTGTGGTGGCTCTATCCCAGTGGGTAAAATAGGAATATCAATTCTTTTTCACTTTTTTATTAACCAGAAAATGGGAAGAAAAGTCATGGAAAAGCCAAAATTGTGATTAAAACAAAAATGTCCAAAAGATGGTACAAATTTTATTCAATAAAAATTAATCTAAGCAAAATTATATATCATATTCCAAGAACACATTATCATTACATAGTGTCATCCTAATGAACAAAGTAAAAGTTGTATGAACAATATCTTTTAAGGCAGAAGTTGAACACTGAATTGTTATAGAGACCAGGCAGATATTGTGACCTACTGAGGTAGTCCTAATGAGGAATGAGAATTGTACCCTGTCCAAAGGGCATGGTTATTGTTTAGCAATGGCCAAATATTCGACTTGTGGGAACAAATACCCATTTTTGCCATTTTTTGGCTGTTCCTACAAAAAAATGAATCTACATTACACATATCATGACAAATCTTCCAATGTTTAAACGCTAACAGTTAATACAAAATTTAAGTCTGTGCAGCTTAAACACAATGTGTCTACAGATTTGGTACCATTGTGTGACATCTGGTTTAGGAACACTGAATGTCATAAAAATTGTTTAAGATCAAAGGACCACGAAGTTGCCATCTACTCAGTAGCCTGCAGTTGATGCTGTGTTTTAGCTAAACCTGTCCACTCTCAACACTGTTTAGTATGCAGGTTCTCCATCCTTGTTCATCTTTGCTTTCTAAAATTATTTCAGAGATCAAATTAATTGATGGAGGAGACTTCCTGCTCTGTCAAATCACTTCTTCTTTAAAAATTTGCTCAACTTGTATCTGGAGAAAGAGCCAAACCTACATTGTAGAAGGTTGGACATGACCCACCAAATTTACTTCATTTACTCAGTGAATCAGTGCTCAATCATTGAAACCCATTGTGTTAGGCAAGCTTTCTCAATCATGTCACTGTTGACACTTGGGGCCAGACAATTCTTTGCTGTGTGGGGTTATCCTGTCAATTGCAGGATGTTTACCAGCATCTCCGGCCTCTACCTACTAGATACCAGTAGTAACCTCAACACGGTTGTGACAACCAGAAATATCTGCAGATATTGCCAAATGGCCTCTGAAGGAAAACATCTCCTCTTACTCAGAGTCACTTATCTGGAGGTATTTATGAATGGCCTTTCAGGGGCTCTCACCTCTTTCCAGGCTGCTTACAACATACTCTCCCTAAGAGACGTTCTGGTAAACATAATTGTTCATTGATATTATTTTTCCAGAGGTGTGTGAAGGCCTGGGCAGCTTCCTGCTGTCTGTTTTCTGTACTTCAGCCCTGAAAATTAGGTTTATGGCTGATCTCTCAAATGATCAAGACAAATCAGCGTAGAATTTATCAAAGGGACCATAAAAGACTTTACCAACAATTTTTCCTCTTATATTTCAGTTTGAGGAATTTCACAGCCCTGTTTTCTTAAAAAAAATTTGTTTCTCTTCTTTAGATATGAGTCATCTGTTACTTTAATCCCTATAATAATTCAAATTTCTTTAAATTCTATCCACTTTCCCTTTTAAAAATATTCAGCAATATCTTTTTTCTTTATATATTTTTTGTTACTTGTAACTTGTTGTTTGGATCCTGATAATTTAATTTTAGCTTTTTCATATTTATACTTAAAAGTTCATTTTTTCCAGAATATTGGCAGAAAGTCCACACAAGGCAACAGATGCAATGCAGCATTTACTAGTTATTTCCTAAATCTAAAATAAGTATTTGACAACATGTAGTTGCTTAACAATTCATTAAGATTTTATTTTGTTTGCTAATACTTTATACATTTGTTTAACTTGAATAAACATGATCCAGTTAATTCATTCTCAGTAATCAAGAGTTGCTTTTCTTTCTTGAGCTAAATGGCCCTTAAATGTTAAGGATCCCAGGCAGACAATTTAAAACCCTTGAAAAAATATTTGCAATGGAATACATACTAGTACCCCCAATAAAGGTCTTCTTCACAAAGGAAATATGATGACTTCTTGTGTTTTTCATATTTATTCTTTTAGAAATGAAAAGATTAATGAACACTCATTATAACAAATGAAACAATTCAAAGATATACAAGTGAAAATTAATAAGCTATTTCTATCTTTCTGTAACAACTAGAGTTGACATCATAGACTATATCCTTAGACATTCTCACTGTGCTTATGCAGATACACAGTCACACAAAGACACAAACATAGGTTGTTATTTTTAAAGTGGAGTTGTTCTATACAACTTGCTTTCTTCATTTAGAATATACCCAAAATGCCTCAAGGTTAATAAGCATACAGTTATACTATACAAATTTAGTTACATAGTCACTGTTTGACATACAAGTGATTTCCACAGAGTTTCATTTAAACAGGCATTGGAAAATGACCTAGATGTTTAAAAAGCCAGACGTCATTTTTCTGTGTTTTATTTTCATTTTAAATGTGTTTATAAGGTGCATGGTGGTTAAAGCATAAAATAAAAGATGAATTTTGTATTACAGAATATTGGGTCAGGAAAATAGGCTTCTCTAAACATTGAAGAAAACTTTAAGGGATAGGCTTGGCCTTGAATCTACAGAATCAAGAAGCTGAGCAAATCCTAAACTAGGAAAATTCAATGAAATCTACACCAAGACATATTATAATTAAACTTCTGAAAACTAAAGATGAAACAAAAATCTTGAAACCCGATGGGGAAAAAAAGTAGAGCACAACTGGAGAGGAGGAATAAGTTAAATAACAGGGGATTTCTCATCAGAAATAACAGAGGCCAGAAGAAAGCAGAACAATATATTTCAAGTGCTGGGTCAACTTTTAATCCAGAATACTATACCTATTAAAATCATCCTTTAAGAATAAAGGGAAATCCAAGATATTCTTAAATGAAGACAAACTAAGAAAATTTATTGTAAGCAAACCTACCCTAAAACAGTGGCTAAAGGAAGTTATCTTAACAGAAAAAGAAAGATAAAGGAAATCTTAAAACATCATGAAGGAAGAAATAATATGGTAATCAAAAGTATAAGTAAATAAAATTGGCCTTTCTTCTCTTCTTGAACTTTCTAAATTAGTTTCACTATTGAAGCAAAAATTATGACAGTGTCTGATGTTGTTCTAAATATATGTAAAGGAAATATTTTAAAATTATATTATAAATGGGGAGGGAGAAAGGAAGTAACATTTTTGTATTTCACTCAAATTGATAAAAAGGTTAAACAAGTAGACAACTATACTTTTACAGGTTATATGGGTGCGTGTGTGTGTGTGTGTGTATACATCTCACACCTAAAGCAACCACCAAAATAGCCACATGAAGAGATACATTCAAGAACACAGAAGATCAAAATGGAATTCTAAAACAACCAGAATTCCTTTCCAGGAAGCCAGAAAGAAAGAAAACAGAGAAGGAAAAAGGAAAGAACAATTGGAAGACAAAAAATAAAGTGGTAGTTTTAATCCCTAACATATTAAAAATCACATTAAATGTAAATGGTTAAGTGTGTCAATTAAAAAATAGGAATTGGGTCCTGGAGCTTCACCATGCAAAATTCCTTTTTCTCCCAACTACAAAACCATTGGCAAGTGGGATATATCTGGGACTGCAAGGAACACAGTTTCAATACCAATGTCTTGAGGAATTAAATTTAAATTTATTTTTTAAAAGACAGACTAACAAAGAAAATTTTTAATTGACTCAATTATGTGCTTTCTACAAGAAACTCACTTCAAATTTGAAAATAAAATTTAGATAGATAAAAAATATAGATAATTTTTCCTTACTTGCATTGATGTTTGTACAATATATGTTATACATACATCATATATATATACACATACATACAACATATAATATATGCGATTACATACAAACATCAGTACAAGGAAAGCAAAAATATCTATATTGGTATCAGACAAAGTAAACTTCAGAATGAAGAAAATTACCAAGAAAGAAAGGGACATTATTTAATGGTAAAGGGTCAAGGCACCAGGAAATCAAGTAACAATTCTAAATGTGTATCCACCAAACCACAGAGTTGCAGGATATGTGAAGCAAAAACGAATGGAACTGAAAAGAGCGATAGAAAATTCTGCAGTTATAGTTGGAGATTTTAAAATCCTTCACCCAATAGTTGAAAGAAAAACTAGATGAAAAATCAGCAAAAATTAATAACAGCCAACAAGGTCTAATCAGCATTTATTGAATGATGTCCCCTAAGAAAAGCAGAATATTAATTCTTTCCACATACCATATCAGGATAGAATATATTCTGGGCCGCAAAACAAACCATAACAAATTTAAAAGAATTGACATTTGACAAGTGTGTTCTCTGATCACAATGGCAGAGAAAGATAAGAAGAAAATCTACAAAGGTTTGAACTCTAAACTATATAAATCTAAATAATACATGAGGGAAACTGCAAATCTCAAGAGAAATTATAAAAATACATTGAACTGAACAAAAATGAAAATTCAACATATCAATATTTGTGGGACACAGAAAGCAATGCTGAGAAATTTATTAAATGTCATTAAATGTATACATTAAAAAAGAAAAAAATCCTCAAATTAATAATCTAAGCTCCTGCCTCAGGAACCTATAAAAAAAAAAGTAAAATAATTCCAAAGCAAGCACAAAGAAAAAAAAACAATAAAACCATAAAACAATAGAGAAAATCAATAAAATGAAGATTGGTTCCTTGAAAAAATCAGTAAAATTAACAGACCTTCAGCAAGATGATCATATTAATCAATGCAGAAAAGTAATTAATAAGATTCAAAACCTATTCTTGAGTAAAAACTCAAAAAAATAAAAATACAAGGACATTCATATATGATTTGATTTGGACTAATGTTCCATTAGTCCAAAAAAATAAAAATACAATACACATTCATATATGTGTGTATGTATGTGAATGCATGTGTGTAAACATCTGACAATTGAGTTGTGAACTTGCCACCATGTATTTAGGTTGGCAGCACTGTACAAACAGCTTAGTAAGGTTTCATAACCTTGGTATATCAGTGTGTCACAAGTGTGTTCATGTCAACATGAGGCAGTGTCTTGCTGAGTGTTGTTCAGTATTGTTGCTGCAAGTTTTGTGTACCACCTTGAGAATGCTGGAGCTTGAATTAGAGCAAAGAGTAAACGTTCATAAATTTCTTGTTAAACTTGGGCAGAATGGAAATGAAAGTCCTTGGAATGTTAGTCCAAGTTTAGGGAGATAATGTCATGCTAAAAATGATAGTATACAAATGGATTAAACATTTTTCTGAGGAGAAAGTGTCAGTGATGAGGAGAGGTCAGAGTAGCAAGTAAAGACCAGCACTGATTAAAAACATTGCAAAAATTTATTGAATTGTGTGTCAAAATGTTTGGCTGACTGTGGGAAGCAATAGCAGACCAAGTAAACATCAATAAAGAAATGAAAATCTTAACTGGAAATCTTAACATGAGAAAGGTGTGTGTAAAAATGGTCTCTAAGAAGATGAACAAAGCAAAGGAGAATCAAAGTTTGCCAAGTCCTTTAGGAGAGGCAGGATGATGTTTTCCAGCATGTTATTACTGGTGATGAAACATGGTGTGCCAATGTGACCCTGAATAAATCATCAAAGTGTACAATGGAAGTCAGCCAATTCTCCATGATCAAAAATGTTCCATTAGTCCAAATCAAGAGTCAAAGCAATATTGCTAACACTTTTTGATATCAGAGGATTCATTATGTATCAACTAGACAATTTACCAACTATACTATTTGGAAGTGCTGAAAAGACTGTGTGAAAAGGTAGCCAAAAATAACCCAAACTTTTCACCAACAACTCATGGCTCTTGCATCATGACAATCCACCAGCTCACAGGACACTGTCTGTAATGCTGTTGTTGGCCAGCAAACAAATAACTGTATTGGAATACTCTCCCTACTCACTTGATCTGGCCCCCAATGACTTTCATCTCTACCCAAAGATAAAGGAAATATTGAAAGGAAAACATTTTCATGGCATTCAGAATATAAAAAATAATATGATAATAGCTTTGATGGCCATTCCAGAAAAAGAATTCCAAAATTGCTTTGAAGGGTGGACCAGGCACTGGTGTCAGTGCATAGTGTCCCGAGAGGAGTACTTTGAAGGTGACCATAGTGATATTCAGCAATGAGGTATACAGCACTTTTTCTTTTCTTTTTTTTGAGACAGAGTCTCTCTCTGCGGCCCTGGGTAGAGTGCCGTGGCATCACAGCAACCTCCAACTCTTGGGCTTAAGTAATTCCCTTGCCTCAGCCTCCCAAATAGCTGCTGGGACTATAAGCACCCACCACAACACCCAACTATTTTTGTTGCAGTTGCTGCTGCTGTTTTAGCTGGCCAGGGCCAGGTTTGAACCCACCACCCTTGGCATATGGGGCTGGCGCCTTACCCACGGAGTCACAGGCGCCACCCTACGGCACTTAGATGAGTTCGTGAACTTAATTGTCTGACCTCATATATGATATTCCTAGAGCTAATAATTGAGTTCACTAAGACTGCAAAGTACATGATAAACATACAAAAATTAATTGTATTTATACATACTAGTGAGGAATACATGTATACCAAACAAAACATGTACAGGACTTGCATGCTGGACACTATTTATAAAGCTCTTAAAAGAGATCAAAGAGGACCTAAATAAATAAAGAAAACCACCACAGTCATGAATTGGAATATCAAACATAGTAAAGACATCAGTTCCCCCAAAATCAATATAAAGGTTTAATATAATTACTATTAAAATCCATAAAGGTATTTTTGGAGATATAGACAAGTTTATTATTACATGGTTTGTACAGAAATTTAAAAACACAAAACTAGCTAAAGTAACTTTGAAAAAGAATAAAGTGGAAGGAATCCATCTGCCTGATTTTAAGATTTGTAAGGCTATAGTAATTAAGATTGTGTTGTACTGGCAGAGCAATAGAGAATAGAAAAGAACAGAGACTCCAGAAGGAAATCCACACAAATACATCAACAGAATTTCTACAGAATTGCAAAAACAATTCAGTGGAAGAAGGATAGTCACACGAGTGGTGCTAGTACAATTGAACATCCCCCCAATAAATAAACAAGTAAGTAAACCTGGACCTAAACATTACACTTCATTCAAAATTTAACTCACTTAAATGTAATATGTAAAAGTGTAAGGTTTTTCAAAAAATATGGGAGAAATCTTTAATATTTAGAGGTAGGAAAAGAGTCCCTAGACTTAACACCAAAACTCCAAACTATAAAAAACTTTTATTAAACCTTTTTGTAAAAACTTGACATTAAAACCCTTTGATCTATGTGATATCCCATTACAAGGATGGAATGACAAGCTACAGACCAGAAGAAAACATTTGAAAATCACATTTCTCCCAAAGAAGTAGTATCTAGAACATATAAAGAACTTTCAGAACTCTAAACACAAAAAAGTCAAAAATTCAATTACAACTTAGTCAAAGAGGTTGAGAAACATTTCACTAAAGAAAGCACATAAGTGGGAAATAAGCTCAAAAAAAGATGCCCAGTAGGCATCATTAACCATTAGGAAAATGCAAATTAAAACTACAATGACACACTACTATCCATCTATCAGAATAACTAAAATAAAAAGTAGTGACACCACCCAGGGGTGGCGAGGACAGGGAGGAGCTGGATCCTTCATGTATGGCTGGTGGAAAGAAAATGGTGCAGCCACTCCTGAGGGTATGGCAGTTTCTTAAAATACTTAATGCACAACTACTATACAATCCAGGAGCTGAACCCTTGTGTATTTATTTTTTTTTTAAATGAAGACATATTCACACAAAATCTGTGCACAAATGTTTATAGCATCTTTATTCATAATAGACAAAAACTGGAAACAGCTCTTATGTCCTTCAAAGGTAAATGGCTAAACAATCATAGTTTAAGTTATCAGCTACTTTCTTGTTAACATGAAAACACATATTCAGTTATGTATTATTTTATTCCTTGGCTAACTTTCTCTCTTGTAAAAAGAATAATTATTATGTCAATCTACTAAGGTTGTTGACGGAAATACATGGGTCATTATGAAAATTTTGAGGTACACAAAAATTGAGGTATGAAATCTGTACAAATGGGAACAAATGAAGCCCTCCCAGTAATACCAATAAGTCAAGCACGTTGAAACTTGCACAAGTGAATCAGGAAGGACACTGTTGACTGTTTCATGGGAAGTGAAATAATGGACCAAAAAACAGTCTGTCTCAAAACTTTTGTATTGACCTATATAAGTAAGTAAGAGTATGTGAAGTGTTTAACACAGCACCTGGCACAGTGTAAGTGCTCGATAATATTAAATAGCTATAATGATTACTAACAGTAAAATTTTATACATCTTGTAGAAAATAATCAGGCTTACAAGGCTCATCCTGATTATGTGGAACTGATAATGGGGGAACAGGACGAAAGTCTGTTTCAACAATTGCGTCTTTAATAGGCATGTTTGGCCAGCAAAAATATAAAGGCTGAACATGACATACTCTGAAAACCAGGAATGAAGAGCATGAAGTAGTTAACGAGAAATACAAATACATACAAAATGTTTCATTCCTGTAAGTGTAGAAACGTTGCCTGCTGGAAATGGGAACTGTAAGTAAAACTCTGTGCAGTGAGATCTTTTAGTGTGATTTATTAGGGATTCCAGCAGCCAGACAAAAGTAAGATAATCCCTCTAACAGAAACTGAAGATGCCATTTTTAATCAATTATTTGTTATTAGGGTTCTAATTAGCCAGAAAGTGACACTTAATTTGGATAAACGATACAAATATTTTGCCAATGTCTAGTAGCATTTACAAAATTTCCAGGTAGTTTGGAAAATGGGCATATGCTCTGAGGACTTCATATCCATTGTTGAGCATGAGTGTCTGAGGGATGGTGTAGACACACTTGTCTGAAAATTGCAGTTCCTATCTTTTCATTGGGAAAGTGGGGAAGGGAACGAGCACGGATCTTAGGAGCATGGAAACATGGTTTGTGTTCCCCTGTCTGCCACCAACTTCCCATGTGGCCTTGAGTAGATTCACTTCTCTGAGCTTCAGCATCCTCCTTCACAGCACAACAAAGGAGCACTAAATAATCTCCCCTTATCTTCTGGTGCTAACATTCTACAATTTAGCCAAATTTGTGACTGTAGATTATACCAAGAAACCACTGGAGGTAAGCGAAGGAACAGGGACTCAAAAGCATTCTTCTCATGAGCAGATGGGGAACTTTGAAATTTCAATGAGTGTTTTAAAAAATTCTAGACTCTTCAAAGTGTTAAATAAATTTCATGCTCTTAAAAATTCCTTGTTGGTATCTTATAGCTTCAGCTGTTCAGATTTTAGATGTTGTGGGTGTTTCTTCTCTTGTAAAACGTTTCCTGCACCCATGTTTCTTCTTAGTAGTCTAAAAGATCTCTAGATATATGTAAAGTTCTCAATTACCCTAGAAACTGACAGTGGTCTTATGTAAAAATTTTCATGAATTTAAGTATTATGTTCATTTCTTTTCACTACATTTTATTCCCAATATTGGTAATATTTCTCTTTCTCTACCCTCAAAATAGGCTTGTTGCTGTTCTACCTTCTATTTTACTTATGGACCCACGTATAACCATCTGTCAATACAGCAATGTCTCTTGACATTCATCCCAGTTAGTTGATTTACAGGCAACTCACTAAAAGGATTGTACACAAAAATTTCTTTTTTAGAGTCTTAATAGAAGCTATCAATAAGCCTGACTTTCTGTATGTTTAATTCTGACTTTCTGTATGCTTCCAGCATTCATATAATCCATAAGTATGATATATTGACCCCACTTTTCTTATTTTGTATAATCAAACAATAATCAATAAAAACTATGACTATTGTAAAATGAGACTTCTGAAAGCTTTCAGGGAAAATTCATCAGCAGCACGCATATGAAAGTCACTGCAGAGTCTTTTCTTTCTCTCTTTAGTGCCCTTGAAGCTCAACAACTGAATTATATTCCAGGTCCCCAAAGAGAGCTACAAGGTTATAATTGTCTCGTGGCTTAATTACATGCATTAGAAAAGGTAGATGGACAAAATCATTTTTTTACCACGCTTAGAGAATAAAATCGCTTATGAATTTTGATATTGCTGGCTCATTGATTCACAGAAAGGAGAAATTTATGCAAGACCCATGTCAAACAGTAATGCTGCTGTATGAATATACAGCCAAGCTGGAGAACACTGCCTTCACTGTTCTCAGACTGGGCCCCACTCTCACAGATTTGCTATTCTTCTCCTCCACTCCTGGGCCTAGGGAGGCAGCTTAATTTTTTCCTCTTTTCTTTCGTTGGTTACAGTTCTTGCGTTCCAGTATATCTTCTCTGAGTTTCCAAGGGTGTGTCAGCTTAAGGTTTTCCCTGGACATAATCAGATATAATCAGATAAATGAAAAATGCCATTAAAAAGAGAAGTATTTTAGCCAGGATGTACAGGAAAAATACTGCCATTTTCAAGCACTATTATCCATAGCTTCTAATGGAGCCTGCTCGTAAGGACATCAGCTTTGCTGGGGTAAGTAAAAGAATCCTGGCCCTATCTGTCAATAATGGGGGAAGTAATCACCTCTTATGATCATTCAGTCTAAATTCTGAGTTAGGTCTGGGGTAAAACTACTTTTGATACTGCGTTTGAAATTTCATTTGACTTGCTGAGTATGAGATCCACATTTCTTTTCTAACAGGATGCTGTCTTTTTCTTCAATTGATTTCATTATGATAAGCTGATGGCAAATGCTACTTCCCCACGCAAGAGAGCTTGCAGCCTGAATGCGCCTGAATACGTTTTATGAAAAATAATATATTCTGCACTCATCCAGTGCAGCCCGGGGAAGCAGATGGAGTTAGTGTCTTGTTCTCAAAGCAGAAAGAAAGTACAGCTTTGAGAATGAGAATGGCTTCCCAATTTCATCTTCATAAACTCTGAAGCTGGTACATTGCAATGGTTTTCAATTACAGGTGGGAACTTTGATATTTCCTCTGAGTTCAAAGGAAAAAACTGTTGCTTTAAAAAAAATGTGTTTACTCCTAGAGTATTAGTTACTTTTTTCAAGATGTATCATGCAGATAGGTCTATGATGAACACATATAGCACAGCCCTACTTTGGCATGCCATTAAGGCTGGTGTAACCTCATCTCTAGCCCTAAGATGAGAAGTAAATTTATATAAAAAATTGCTCAGAATTGCTAGCTGTTTTGCCTATAGGAGTTCATGTATCTAGTGGAATTTGTTTCTCCTCCTCAGAATTTGCCATGTGATTCTGGACAAGGTAGCCAGAGAGGAATTGGAAAACTGCAGGGAGGAGCTTACCCTTCAAAAGACAATCTAGCACTTTGCTTCTTTCTTCTTATACAGCCCTTCTCTCCTTCCAGATCTCAGTACAGTCCAGAGTGCTAGGAGTGTTACTTCATTAACAGATGCACTGCTACATTAAGCCATGAGTCAGATAAACCACAGATGTTGTTTTCTTTCTAGATGTTACTGCAATTACTATTAATAACAACTACTGAGTTTGTCACTTCATTGCTATTGATGACTTTTAAAAATATTATCAGTTAATTCATTTCTTAAACTCTATTTAAATGGATATGAGTTGAATTTCCACCTTGGAGGGTTCAGTATATCTCCTCAGGGTTTTACTTTGTATTTTTCAGAGAGTGTAGCAGGGAACATCAAAAGTGGATTCTTAGGATCTTTAGAGGCTGATGGTTGAAACCTACATGCTGAGTCTGCAACCAAATCACATTCCCCTCATGTTAAAAGATGGGCATTATATTTTGAGACATATGGTGCTAATAAATTCCAGGGGGAATTTTCAAAGGATTGAAACTTTGAGGAAAGGAAGGGAACTTATACCAGCTGCCTGGTTTACAGAGACCTAGAGAAATGAAGTCTGAATTACTGAGACAAAAAAAAAAACCCACCAAAGTTCAAAATCCAAGTGTTTGTTCTTCTATCACCCTCATCCTCACTCCTCTCTTCCCATGTCAGAAGGAAATATGAGTCTCCTTCTTGATACAAAAATCTGCTAAAACAGGTTGGGTTCCTGAGACTAGTTCTATCTCCTTACCTACTTTCTTAAAAGTAAAACTTCGCCAGGCATTCTTATACTCTACATTGCATAAAGAACTTTATCTTTTTTCTCCTGATCAAATATCATTTATTCCTTCTTTTCTTGTGACCATTGTTTTAAAATTCTCTCTTCTCTAAAATTGAAGCCCTTTCTCTTCTTCTAGCTGCCTATAAACTGGACTTTTATTAAGAGATTGAGTAAATCGGATAGTTATAACAAAAGTGGTGTGGCTCAGTAGAAATTACATGGGTGTTGGAACGAAACTTGTATGTGAATTCCATTTCTACTTTCAGTTCATTGCATGACCTTGAGCAAGTGACTTAGCCTCTCAAATCCTCACATTGAAAGAATATGTGTGTGGGGGTGTGTGTGCACAATCACCCAGTACAATGCAATGATTAACCCACAAACGGCATTAACTAATTTCTAGTTATTTCTACTAACTGAAACTGAATGAGAGGGAATGTTAAGTGTCATGGTTGGGGGGAGTTTAATGTTAAATACTGTTTCAATGTCTAGATGAAAGAGGGAGAATCTGATTTTCTGTTTTTTTGTGTTAAGTGATTACTAACTGCTATCATCAAAGCAGGAAACTTTGCAGACAGCAGCTTACAAGCAATGTGTATTACTTGGAAGAAGATACTTCTATCTTTTCACTAGGGTGTCCAACCTGCAGCTCACGGGCCACATGCTAATTTTGTTTAGGCCTTTTTTACTTATCTGTGGTGTTGTATATCATTGAAAAAATATACATGAATCTTTTTTTTTTTTTTTTTTTTTTTTTTTTCAAAAAAATGATTTGTTTTTGTTTTTATATTTTATTTTTTGGTAAAGAAAAAAATTATTATTAAAAAGTGTTTAAAATT
>CAUYRH010112520.1:0-34675 GCA_963574655.1 Perodicticus potto | reverse complement strand
TGAGAAAATATCATGAATGTTACATTAATCAGGTGGATAAAAATATCTCCGATTGTATGGGAAGCCCGCACACTGTACTCCAAGCTTGAATCATTGTACACAGTTATGACTCAATAAAAAATAATTAAAAAAAAAAATAATTCAAAATATTAAGGGGGTGGAAATGTTTTTGTTATGTGGTTAGCTTTTGCAATTCTTAAGCCTGGGCTTTTAGTGTGCCAATCACCTCCATTGCACCTGACAGCTAGATTTTCACCTTCCCTGTTCCAGATTTCCAATGACCTTTACATATCTCTGGACCCATTGCTCAGCTCACAGTTATTGCAGTCCATGTGGTGTTTGTTGTTCCATTTCTGAGATGCTTCACAGAGGATAATGGTCTCTGGTTCCATGTAAGTGGTATGTGTGTGTATATACATATATGCTCATTTTAGCACTATTGTAAGTGCTGCAGGAACACCACCCAGGAACATCCTTGCTCCCCTGGGCTTACACCCATTGGGAGATGATACCACAAACATACACATGGTGATAAGATTAGAGAGAGGGTGCATAGGTCACCACATTGGGAGTGATGGACAGACCCAGGATAGACTATGATCAGGGGATTTTCTCTGTTAAGACCTCACAGGAGGCTCCCTTACAGGGAGATCTGTGAGCTTCAGAAAGAACAAGAAAGACAGTGTAACAAGGACAGATCATGGAAAAGAGGGAATGAGGAGAAATGGCTGAGAAGCAGTGAGAGGCCAACACACAGGTAGGAGATGGTCAGATTCACCAAGAGCCAGAGAAATAAAGCAGTTGATAGATATGAGTTATATATATATATATATATATATATATATATATATATATATATACACACACACACACACACACACACATATACACATATATGTGTGTGTGTGCGTGTGCGCACGTGTGTATATGTGTATATATACACACACACACACACACACATGTATCGAAACATCCAGCATTGGCTGGGTGCTCACACTCTGGGAGGCCTAGGCAGAAAGATGATTTGAGCACAGGTGTTCAAGATCAGCCTGGGAAACATAGTAAGACCTCCAATTCTATTACAAAATTTTTTAACAATGAGCCAGGCATGGTGATGAGTGCCTCGAGTTCCAGATACTCAGAAGGCTGAGGTGGGAGGATCTCTTAAGCCCAGGTGTTGGGGGCTGCAGTGAACGATGATGGTGCCACTGCACTCCAGCATGGCTAACAGAGCAAAAGTGTTTCTCTCACAATAAACAAACATACAAACAACTCCCCCCTCCTAAAAAAATTCCAGTGTTGACCAAAGCATTAAAAAAGAAGTCTCTTACACTTTGTTTTTGGCATTGTTAATACATACAAAAATCATGGAGTAGAATGTGGCAATATTTGTTAAAATATTCGATGTTCATAAAACTTACTTTGTAAAATTATTTGACAGTACAGTGACCTCAAACAAACAAACAAAAAGAATCATAATAAAATAAAACTTTTGCCTGCGTGTTGGTCTCTCGCTGCTTCCCAGCCATTTCTCCTCATTTCCTCTTTTCCCTGATGGGTCCTTGCTACACTGTCTTCCCTGTTCTTTCTGAAGCCCATCCATAACAGTTTATTGCAGGCTATTTTTAAACAACTTGAGTGGAGTGAGAAATTATGCTACACCCACATTCTTGATTACAACACAGCCATTAATAAGGAAGCAGCCAGTGTGTGCTGACTGGGAAAGATGTCCACAGCAGTCTGTACCATGTAAGCTCCAGAATGGCATAATAGGGTGTGGTGAGCTTCCCTCAGTGAAAGCAAACATGTGTGCATGTGCACGTTTGGGTCTGTTTATACATGTTTGCATGAGCAAACACATAGGAACAAGCACAAGCTGGGTCTGGACTAGGGATATGGGTGCCACCAAGATGGGTGGAAAGACTCTTACTTTCTTTAGAACTTGCTTGAATCAATGTAGCATGCAAGTGATCACTAAAAAGTCAGTCTTGAAATACTAGGGCTTTCTTCCTTTTTTTTTTTTTTTTGGTGGACAAAAATATTAGCAACTATAATATATTTGAGATGCTTCTGGTTATAATAGTCTTATTGCACCTAGGTTTATCCAGAAGTCAGAGTTTAGGTAAACTCAGCCTCCGCCAATGCAGATGCGTCTTCAGGAGGGTGGCCTCTGGGGGATGGCATTAGCATTGGAAGCATGGTCTCTGACGAATGGCATCAGCATCAGGGGAGTGGCCTCTGAGGGATGGCATCAGCATCAGGGGCTTGGTCTCTGAGGGATGGTGCTAGCATCAGGGGCAGGGCCTCTGAGGGATGGTATTAGCATTGGGGCGTGGCCTGAGGAATGGCATCAGTATTAGGGGCGTGGCCTCTGAGGGATGGCCTTAGCAGCAATGTAGTTCATTTCTATACAGTGGACACTCTATTTAGAGATTTTTGGGGCTCCCATGATTTAGCCAACTACAATCACCTTTCCCTCACTCCTCCAATCCGAGAAATGACCAATTTTAAAAAATGCAGAAAGACGCAAGTTTCATTCTTTGATGATAATGAAAAGCTATGCCTGCAAGCAAGAAATGAGAGAAAAACACCTTTGAAACTGGAAGAAAAGGAAAGGTACATCAGTCTGAGGAATTTAATTTTAGTTACAAGGAAGGTTTTCTATGTTTTTTTTTTTTTTGCAACCATGAAATTGCAAAGGACCATGCAATGATCAGTGTTGAAATTATCACTCTGTTCAAATTTCACTATGCTAATTGTGAATTTTTACAGTTCTTTTTAAAAAATACGTTTCGAGGTTTATTGAAATATCATTTGTAATCAAATATACTTTAAAACACTTTTTATTTAATTTGTTAAAAACACTTAACATGAAATCTGCCCACTTAATTGATTTTCAAGTGTACAATTCAGCAATGTCATCAATAAGCATGATGTTGTTTTCCAAGTTCTTTTTACCTCCATGGAGGAGGACATCTTTTGGGTAATGATACCCTTTCCTCTGGAAAACCCCCGAGTTGTCACCTGTGCCATACGCGGTGCCCTGCTGTCTATGGAGGTGATGTGCACTCATGTGGATGCAGGATGGGGCAGAAGGAACACATACTACCGCTGTGTGGATCAACTCTGCAAAGGCTCCCTGCTCTCACCAGGAGAACAGCGTTTTGGAAAGACAACAGTCCTCCGAGGCCTCATGCATTAAGCCTAAAAAGTTGTTGAGACGGGGGCAAGAAACAACCTGCTTTTGAGGTTCCTGAGCACATCAGGAGGGGAAAGATTTTGAAGGAAAGGCCAAGCAGGAAGAACAGGTTTAAAAGAGAGGGCGCTGGAATTGCTGAGCAGTGATGCATGAAGAGGCACCGGGCACTAGAACCAAGGACCAAAGGACAGAGACACACCAGCCCCAGTCAGTCAGAGCAATCCTGGGGAGCTGGTCCCTGCTACACCCTCCCGGAGAGCCACCCTCTGTGCCCAGTGCCACAGAGCTCTAGTCTACAAGACCCTGGACAGATCAGGCTGTCATTACTGTAGCCTCTGCTGTCAGTTAGTAGCAGCAACTTGCATCTACCTGGTTCACATTAAAACCTTCCTCTGCAGAATAAGCTGGGCTTGCTTCCTATTTGGTTATTTTTTTTGGTCCAAGCCACACTGACAAAGTGAACTGTGCTCAGTTCACAGCAAGTCCCCTCAGAGGCACATTTTATTGCCACCCAATCTCTGATACAAAGGAGCCACCAGGCATCCACTGCTTCTCAGTCCTGTGATGAGATGGAGCTGCGGGACGCCTCTGCAGGCTTGACAAGCACGTGAATGGGGAGGCAATTTCGGGAAAGACAATTATATCCCTAGTAACCAAGGCTGTACAAAATTGAACCATGTGGACTATTTTACTCAGGTTGAGCAATGGTGACACAAACACATGTCGACCAGTCAGAAAGCACTATTATTAAATGGCTTTGCATTTCCTTTCCCCAAATTGTAATGGAGATAAACAGTGTGAATGCCAATGTGATTCACAAGGATGGAGCAGTGTCCTATTACAGGTCGTTTAGCTGCTTTGGGAGCACAGGAGAGACAGTTTCTGAAAGCTGCCTCCTAGCAGACTGAGTTGTCACCATCTCCATTTGCTTTTGGTGAGAACAGGGGAGGGGCACAGAGGCGGCAGGGGACCCAGATGGGAGGACCAGGCTTGGGTTCTGCCTTGTCCCAGGGGCTCAAAGTAAGAGCACAAAAGCAGACTGGCACAGGCCCTGCTCTGCCTTCTCTTCCTGCTGGCAGCAGTCATGTCCCTTAAGAGATCCCTAAAGCCTGGAGACTGGAAGTTTTTGTTTGATGAGGTAGAGTCAGGGAAATTTTCTAAGCGAAAGCTCAGGTTCCCTGACACTGTCGGTGTGGACATCAGTGTTTCCAACACTGACCAGAAATCAGAGCGAGCAGCACCTGGCCGGGTCGGAGCGAAGGAGTCTACTAACCCAAGAGAGGGCAAGGCTGGTACCGATGGGTTAATCTGGGCTGAGCCACCTTAAATACAAGGCAAGGAACCTATTTTCATCCAGTCGTAGATCCTCCTCTGCCCAGTGTGAACCTCTTTATTGCAAGTCCAGCTGCACTGCTGCTTTAAACTGATGTTTATCCCAAGAAAGAAATCAATGTATCTAAGGAGACTGCCAGTGAACAGAGTTGAACGTGGGGAAAGAAATAAATCAACATGTCTAAGGAGATTTGCCAGTAAACAGAGGTGAACGTGGGGAAATAGGGCTGGTAGTTACTGGGTGGAGGTAGATCTGAAGGTAATGTTTCCACAAAGCCAGAAAGTCAAATCCCCACGTGCCAGTGGGACCAGAGGATAGAGAACCTCTTCAAGCCGCCCCCACCTTATGGGGCATGAGTGAGAAGCAAACACAGTCTCTCACCACCTGGCGACCATGCTCTCGTGGGAACCTGGCCTGCTCTTGCAGCTCTGTGGTCCCCTCCAGTCCAGCGGAACGTCACCACTGTGGCCTCTATCAAATGCTACAACTCTCATCCTCGACTTGCACCTGTCACCAGGCACCTGGCACTGCTGGAGGACAGCGTCTGTCTGCGCCTCCTCCTCCCCTGCTCTTCCTGCACACCCATCTCAGGTCCTGCAAGGGCAGCATGCCCGAGAGCGGGATAAGGACAGTTTCTCAGGGCTGCTAGGACTGCTGGCACCTGTGTCTTGAGGTCACCTTTTTGTCCCTGGGGTGCCCCTGCAGGTGTGTGGGAGCAAGGTGCCTCCTCCTGCTGCTGTCACAGGTGCCCGCAGACACCCCCTCCCAGTACCCTGGGGTCTCAGGCTGCCTCCTGGTGCAGGCATCAACGCCGACCCCCAGGAAGGGCCCCATCAGCGCCCCCTCAGGCCCATGAGTGCCCCAGGCCAAGGAGACTGGGTTGTCCTGCCACCCCAGTGCAGCCACCTCCTCTCCCATCCACAAGTCCTGCAGCCCCTGTGTTCCAGAGCAGCTGTGCGTAGAGGTTCCCAGCTGGGCTGGACTTGGGGACCCATTCTCCCGCCTTGTCCTCGAGAAGCAGAGGGACACCTGCCTTCCCCTCTTTGTACAACGTGCACTGGGAGATGAGCTAAAAGTGTCACTGTCAAGAGTTTTTCC
Organism: Perodicticus potto; assembly: GCA_963574655.1. Lineage (NCBI taxonomy): Eukaryota > Metazoa > Chordata > Mammalia > Primates > Lorisidae > Perodicticus > Perodicticus potto. The sequence goes on along the minus strand of CAUYRH010112520.1, from coordinate 29,045 downwards.
CACACTTTCTTCTAGAATTTTTATTGTTTTCTGTCTTAAATGTTAAATCTTTTATGCAGCGAGAGTCAATTCTTGCCAGGAGTGAGAGTTGTGGTCTACTTTCAGTCTTCTCCATGTGGCTAAGCAGTTCCCCCAGCACCACTTATTACATAGGGGTTCTCTCCCCCAGTGCACGCTTTTGTTTGGTTTATCGAAGATCAGATGGTCATACTTGGGTAGGTTCATCTCTAGATTCTCCATTGTATTCCAGAGGTCGTATTTCTATTTTTGTGCCAGTACCATGCTGTTTTGATCACTACAGACTTGTAGTGTAACCTGAAGTCTGTCTAAACATTTGTACCCTCATATTAATCTGACACACACACAGATTAATATGTCTCCCTGCAGGCCCAAGGCTTCCCTCTGGAATGTGAAGGTCCTTACAGGGCCCCTGCAGGACACCAGGGGGTATTCACTAGGCCTCCTGCCTGTCTTGCTGGTCACTAAGTTACATGGGGATCAGCAGTGCACAAAGTGTCTGCAAATATTGTCTCATCTGCAGGGCTTTGACCGACTCCTGTCCTACAGCTCTTGAGACCCACAGAGAGTGACTGCTGTCATGCAGAGTGCTGAGACTTGTGGCTGTGTTCCTACCTATCCAGGTGGTGGGAATGACAGCCAAGGGAGGTGACCCAAAAGCAACTACCTGGTCATCAAGAGTCAGAAAACCTGACCAAAGCAGGGCCACAGCTAGTGGGATGTGAGGTGAGACATGTCAGGGGAGCTGGAGTTTAGGGCAGAAAATTAAGGATGTCAGAGTACTCGGGAAATGGCTGCCCAAGGGGGTGCTGTGAGCTCCCAGCCACAGGCTTCTTTGCGGTCTGGCTCACTGGCAGGATAGCTCCAGTGGTCAGAGGCCCCAGGGCCCAGAATGGCAGAGCAGACACCTTCCAGATAAAGTTCATATGTCCCACACAACCATGATACATACACACCACTCACACACATGCAAACACACGTGCTAGACATACGGACACATTCACACACACCACACTCCGACCCACCACGCACACACAGACTGCACACACCCGCCACAGATTAAGGGGAGGGAGGATGAAGACCAAAGGCTGTGTTGTGGCTGCTACGCTCAGTCACTCCCTTGGGCTGCACTGGCCCCACACCCTGCAGCCCCCGCCTTGGTGATAATGAGGATGTCAGCCATACACCTCCCTGTCAGATCTCTCCTTTAAGACTCTGTTAAGGGAAAAAGGCTCCAGGGAAAAAATTGTCTTTAGGCAGTTTCAGGCCTCAGGAAACACCTTATTAAAATGATAATCGAGCACGTTTACTGAACTACCTAGCCTGATAGTAAATGGGAATGATGCCCGTGTTTACTGAAGTCACAGAGAACACACACCTGCCTGCAGGCTGGGAGGAAAGATTAATCACAGTCACGTAGCATTCCCGGCATCAGGGCTTAGACAAGATTCCGTCTGGAACTAGATGAGCTCATTACCGCTTCCTGCAGGAGTTACTGCTTGCAATTTTCCACTCTGTCAACATACATATATATTATAGTGAAGCTTCTTTGCAAAAGGCAAAAATGAGCACTTTCACAAATGTGGACGAGGATGACATGCTGAGGACGGGGACGTACGACAGTCACACAACAGCTGTTTTGTCCTCATGGCCCGGGCATCCTGGGATCTGAGAGTCTGCTGTATGTCTTTCATCCTTCTGCGTCCTCCCTGTGCAGGGGGAGTCCCATTCATAGGCAGCGCCAGACAGGGGACAGGAGCCGTCTTGCCATCAGGAATTTCTCCCTCTCACTTCTGTGTGCATCTGTCCAGCGTGGCAGCCAGCTCTGTGGAAGTGACTTCCAGGGTAGACTCTGAGAGGATGCAGAGAGCTCCAGCCTCGACAGGGTCAGGGAGGGGAACACAGAGGCCCAGCCAGGAAGCAGAGAGCAGAGTGTGGGGAGATGGGGCACAGCAGGGGCCAGTGGAGATGAGGGACAGGGAGAGCTTCAGAACAGAATGGCTGTCATTGTGCTTCTTATTTTATTTTTTTTCTGAGACAGAGTCTCACTCTGTCACCCTAGGTAGAGTGCCGTGGCATCACAGCTCACAGCAACCTCAAGCTCTTGGGCCAGGTGATCCTCTTGCCTCAGCCTCTCGAGTAGCTGGGACCACAGACGCCCAACACTACAATGCCTGGCTAGTTTTTGTCTATTTTTAGTAGAGACAGGGTCACTTTTGTTCAGGGTGGTCTTGAACTCCTGAGCTCAAGCAATCCCAAGTGTTGGGATTACAGGCCTGAGCCACCGTGCCGGCTTTGTTGTAAGTGTTTGTGAGATCTCAAAGGTGACTGAGATCATTAAACAGCCATGTTTTAACTCCAGAGCACATACAACTATTTACTCCTGGGTTTATGAATAATGTGTATTTTCATATCTCTCTAGCTTTATTGAGATTATAACTCACAAATAAAAACTGTATATATATTTAAGGTGCACAACTTGATATTTTGATGTAGTTTGTTCACAACCCAGCTAATTAACACATCCACAACCTGCTGACGCTGTTCCTACCTGTCACGGTGAATGTGTGTTGACAAGATTCTACTTTACCATCTCAGCACATCTCAGGCACACAGTTATTATTAACTATAGCCACTGTCTGTGCATCAGCTTCCAGAACATATCCACCCTGCATGGCTGCAACTTTGTGCACTTGGACCGACACCTTCCCATCTCCTCCACCCCAGCCCCTAGCGATCACCATTCTGTTCTGTGCTTCTCTGAGCTCAGCTTGCTTTGATTCCTTAAGTGTAACTGAGGTCACGCCCACGTTTGTCTTTCTGTGTGTGGTTTATCTTACTTCTACCAGGTTCATCCATGCTGTTTTAAAGGACAGGACTTCCTTCTTTTCTAAGACTGAACATATTCCCGTGTGTGTGTGTGTGTGTGTGTGTGTGTAGAAAACATCTCTATCCATTCCTGCTTATATGAACACGTAGGCTAATCCACATCTTGGGTACTGTGAAGGATGCTGCCACAAGTGTGGGGTGCAGACGGGGCTTTGGCGTGCTGACCTCACTTCCTTTGCATACATAACCAGGAGTGGGACTGCTGGGACACCCAGTAATTCAATCTTTAATGTTTTGAGGAAAATCCATGCTGCTTTTCTCCACATCCTTGCCAATGCTTACCTTTCTTTTTCTGGATAACAGACATTCTAAAAGTCATGATTTAGATTTGCATTTCCCTGGTTATTAGTGACACTCACTGTTTTTCGTACACCTATTGGCCCTTTATACGTCTTCTTTTGCAAAATGTCTATGTAGACTCTTTGCTCATTTTGCCCAACTTTAAAATATTCTTTATTTTGACATTACTTCAGGCTTTAAGAAAATTTCCCAGATACCTATGAGCTGATTCCCAAAAGTTAATATCACCTACATCTGTATCCTCCTCGACTCTCTCGACTTCTCTCCACAAAACACGCTGACATTTTCTCAATCAGGCAAGCTGGAGCCCTAAGTCCCTCTACCCATTTTTTAATTATTTCTTTTTTTCTGCTGAGTAGTCTGCACGCCTTCTGTGTTTTGGATACTAACCAGTCCTAAGACTCATGGTTTGCAAATGTTTTCTCCCTTTCTACAGGTTGTCTCTTCACCCTGTTGACTTGTCTCCTGTGGAGATGCTTTTGTTGGGATGTGGTCTCATTGGCTTATTTTGCTTTTGCAGCCTGTGCATTTAATTATATCACTGTTGTCATATCCAAAATCATTGCCCAAACCAGTGTTAAGAAGCTTTGCTCATACATTTCCTTCCAATTACTTTAGTTTCAGGTCTTACATTTAAGTCTTCATTCCATTTCGAGTTGATTGTTGTGTACAGTGTGAGATAAGGTAATAACTTTATTCTTATGAATGTGAATATCCTTTTTTCACAACATCATTTATTAAGAAGACTATCACTTTCCCATTGTGCGTTTTTGTCATCTTTGTAAAAAATTAATTGTGCATCAATGCATGGATTCATTTCTGGGAGCTCTGGGGTTTTTTGGCCATTGGTTTACAAATCTGTTTTTGTGCCAGAAACAGGCATGTGTTTTTCCTACTATGGATTTGTAGTATAATTTGAAGTGAGGAAATGTGATGCCTCCCGCTTTATTACTTTTTAAAATCAGGATTGCTTTAGCCATGCAGGGTCTTCTGTAGTTCTATATGAATTTTTGGACATTTTTCTATTTTGTGAAAAATGCCATTCAATCTGTAGATCACTTTGGCTGTGGACATTTCAGCAATGTTAATTCTTACAAGCCATGGACATGGGGTATCTTGTCACATATCCGCATCTTCTTCATTTTCTTTCATCAATGTTTTCCAACTATTGGTGTCCAGCTCTTTCATCTCTTTGGTTAAACGTATTCCTAATATTTTTTCATAATGTTACAAAGGAGATTGTTTCCTTAATTTCTTTTTCATATAGTTCATTGTTAGTGTCTAGAAATGTGACTTATTTTTGCACGTTGATTTTTCATCCTGCAACTTTACAAGATTTGTTTATTAGTTCTAGCAGTTTATGGAGACATTTGGGGTTTCTATAAGGAAGATTCTGTCATGTGTAAACAGAGACATTTTTACTTCTTTCAGAAGATTTGGATTCTTTTTATTTCTTTTTCTTGCCTAATCGCTTTGGCTAGAATTTCCAATACTATGTTGAATAGAAGAGGCAAGAGTGGGCATCCTTGTTTTGTCCCTGATCTTGGAGAAAAGCTTTCAGCTTTTCACCATTGAAATGATGTCAGGGATGGCTTTCTCATATACATATACAGCCTTTATAGTGTTGAGATACGTCCCTTCTGTATCTAATTGATTGAGAATTTTTTCATGAAAGGCATTGAATGTTGCCCAATACTTCTGTGCATCTGTTGAGACCATCACATGGACTTTCCCCCTCATTCTGTGGATGTCATGTGTCATGTTGATTGGCAGGCATCCTTGCATCCTAGGGACAAACCTTACTGCTTTATGGGGAATGATCCCGTCAATGTGCTGTTGAATTCACTTTGTTGAGGACCTTTCATAGGGATATTGGCCTGTAATTTTCTTTGTAGTTTCATATTTCAAAGCAGCATATGCAGATTAAAAATGAAAAAAAAATGACAGTAGGAGAGGAAGCTGTAAAAGATACGTTTTTATTTATTTTATTTTTTTTAAGTCATGTCTATAACAATCCACACCCACAAGTGTGTCTGCCAGACAATAGCGATGTTGCCATGTAGCAGACGGAACTTCTCCAGAATCCCCATGAAGTAGCCAACCAAGATGGTTCAGACGTGCTCCAGTGTGAATAGCAGGCTGAGTTTACAAAATCACATTTCAAATATTTTGAGTATTTCTAAAGACATGCATATGTACAGCCATAGAAAAATTCCAATAAAAAAGAAAAAAGAAACTCACCACTACTTTTTTATACCTGAAGAGGAGCATCTCATTTTGTACAGAGAGAGTCTGGCAAGCATTTGAGAACATTTAATTATTTTTAATTGAATTTCACACAAATTGAGTCGATGATTACAGTTCAACTCACTACATGGGAGTTTTAACGTGTTCAGAGTCAGCCTTCATTGTCATTAACCTAGAATATGTGGGTAACTCTTCCTGTGCTGCTCACATAAACAGACTCGTTCTTCTGGAGTCGAGGCCGATGTGGCAATTAAATATTTCTCTCTTTGTTTTTCACTGCTTTAGACCTGATTGTTTAATTCCCCTTGGGCAACAGGAGGAATCTCAAAATCACAAAACTCCTTTCTGGCTTAACTAAGAGTAAGAACTGTGAACTTTAAAAAAAACAAAACAAAACATTTTTCTGTTTTTATGGGATTTACTCTCTTAACTTCAAAACAGATACTTTCAAAAAAGATTAGATTTCATTATTATAGCCTGATAAGCTTGTCCAAATGGGGGACGGGGTAAGATTGTCAGGAAATCTTCTGCAGACCTGGGATCTCATCGGCTGAATTCTGTGAACTTCTCTGGCCTTCTCGAGTCCCCAGCGGTCAGGAGCTGCTGGGGAAGTGCCCAAATGTGGGAAGAGGTGGCTTGGCGAGAGGAAGACAGGGAGCTGTGATATTAATACAGGTGTCTGAAGGGCTACAGCTCCCAGAACATTCCTTTCCTTCACTTACTGCAGCAGGGAGATACCTATGGCTGCAGAACGCAGGGCAGAGCTGAGGGATTAGCATGAAAGAAAACAGACCGTGTGCCTGTCACAAATGCACTTTGCACTGAGGGACCTGATGCCTCTATGATGCCAACATGTTATTACACCAGAGGCTCTGAAAAGATTGGTATTAAGCAGACTTACTGAATTTAATCATTCTCCTATTTCCTGAGTGTCCCTGGAAGAACTAGGAAGACACACAATTTGGGAAATTCTTGACCTAAACCAAATGTTATGGAAGCTACTTTAGAGAACTTTTGTTTATTTTCTCATAATTTGTAAGTCCGTGTGTGTGTGAAAACACAAGCATGTATATAGGCACAACACGTGGATGTGAGATGTTTTGTTTAGTTCTGTGTTTTCTGCATTTATGTAGTTCTGAAGGTTCTTTGAGGGCAATCCTTTCCATCACTGAACAACATTTCCTGAGTACACAGGATATGCTGGTCAGTCTGAAATCCCTGCCTTTTCTCAGTATCAGGGACCACGCAATGTTTACTCATCAGATCAGGCTTCTCTGAAATGTGCAGTGAAGTGTCATCAAATCCCAGTGGTGTGTAAGTTTGCTCAGAAACTACATCTTTCAGGCATAATGGGTGGATAATTATGTCATAACTTGTACTCAAATGAGAACGAGTTGCCTTTATAAGGAATTCTTCTTCATGCTCGTCCACAGATGACACCTGCCAGCATCTTACTCCAGCCTCATTCACCTGAAGGTCAGGTCAGGTGTGATCTGTGCTGTTATTGTCCATTTTAATAGCTATGGACGCTCATTTCAACGTGTCTAAAACCAAATACATTGTCCTTTGTAAGAAAACCTTTTTTCTTCTCACTATCCCTTTCCTTGAGTAAAGGGATCAATTTCCCCAGATGAGAAGCCAAAAAATATCAGTGCCCCCCCATCCTTGTATTTCATCACCAGGATGTGTGGCTGTGCCCAGCTGCTCAGCCCCACTGTTGCAGCACCTCCCACCCCTAACTCAGGCTTACAGCAGCCTCCAGGCTTCTTATAATTATGCCGTTTCCTCACTTGAATGGTTCTGATTTCTTCCCTTAAAAAACCTAATTATATAATTTTTTTTCTGTTTAAAAACCTTTAGTGACTCCGCATTTTCCATAGCATTAAAGTCCCCCTGCCAAGCAAGGCCACCCAGGTCTGTGGGTCTCCCTCGGCCTCCACTCCCAGCCTCCTACAAACTGTGGTGCCTTCACTGGGCACTGCAGATTTGGAGTCTGACACTCCTGGAACATGCCAGCCTCTCTTGATTCTTGTTTTCTACCTGTGTCTCTCTCTCTGATTGGCACAGAGACCTTCTTCTCAAGGCCTTCAGGATCAGCTGTCCATCCTCTCTGCTGTGGGGATATTCTGTACCCTTGAATGCTTTGCACGCATGTCTTCCCACACAGGCTTAGGGTTTATAGAGCAAGGATTTGTATGTGGCTCCCTTGTCTGTCATCCCAGCACTCTGAGGGGCTGAGGTGGGTGGACTGTCTGAGCTCAGGAGTTCTAGACCAGTCTGAGCAAGAGCGAGACCCCATCTCTACTAAAAATAGAAAAAATAGCCGAGCGTCGTGGTGGGTACCTGTAAGTCCCAGCTACTTGGGAGGCCGAGGCAAGAGAATCACTTGAGCCCAAGAGTCTGAGGTTGCTGTGAGCTGTGACACCATGGCACTCTACCCAGGGTGACAAAGTGACAAAATGTGGTTCCCTCATTGTACACACAGCACTGCCTGTGTGGGTAGGAGGAACATGACTGATGCTTCTGAGGGAAAAACTGACCCCCTCTGCCCCAACCAGAGGGTTAAGTCCACTGGTCCTACAAGAACTCGGAATGACCCTGGGACTGTCCCTGAGTAGCGTCCACTGTGCCCCTTGCTGATGAATCCTGGACGGCTCTGAGACCCCAGGTCCTAACACTCAGGCAATTTAAAAACAAATGAACTGATTTTATTTATCTACAAATTTGAAACGCCTGCTTTTGCACTGTGATAATATATACTGACCTTGTCACACAAGGTCACCCTCAAGTGACTCACTTGAGCCCAAGATTCTGAAGTTGTAGTGATTTGTGACACCATGGCACTCTACTGAGGTTGATGCATAGACAGAGGGAAAATTATATTTCAATCTGTTTTGGAATTAACTCGGAGTTATTAGTAATGATTTTGTCAGGGCACAGCCCTGAGGAAGTCTCTCCTGCTCTTTCGGCCACCAGCAAGCACACCCAGACCCTGCTGTGGTCACTCTGCTGTTCCCACAGACATCCAGCATGTAGGAGGGTCTCTCTCTTTTCTTCTCTCATGAAGCCACACTCAACCTTCACAAAGTGACATGTGTACAGGGCGGCCGTAAAGTCCGTGTGCGAGCTGCCCACGAACTTTATGTTCACCTAGTATTACTTTATTTTAAATTACTTTCCTTTTCTTTTTACTTGATACAACAGAGCATTATGTTGTTTTTTTTGTTTGTTTATTTTTTAAAAATTTTATGTGTAACTAGGTTATATTCTTTATAGCCTTTATTCAGGAAGGTAAGAGAAACATTATGAAGTATTTGTTCTATGAGGAAGCTACGGATATTATGGGTGTTATGGGCTGAACGGTTTCCTCCAAAATGTTGTATGTTGAAGTCCTAAGTCCTAGCTGAGAAAGTGACCTCACATGGAATAGGGTTTTTAAACTTTTCAATTATGGATACATAATAATCTTATTCCTTCTCACTGCATTTCTGTACCATCCATCATTTCCACTGTGTTTCCCACTCCACACTACTCTTCCCAGCCTCTGGAAACCTCTGTTCTACTCTTCATCCTGCAGCTAAGACATAAGTTGTGTGTCAACTATACCAATGGAAAAATAAGAACCCGGCATTTTACATACAGATGAAAATATGCTGCTGCCTCCTGCTGTGCTTATAGCAAAGGCACCTTCAGTGGAATAAAGTTAAAACACACACACAGCCCCCTTGTCCACATCCAAAGATCCACATCTTCTATGTAAAGGTTTAAAACCCATCAACATAGCTGGGTACAGTGGCTCACGCCTGTCATCCCAGCACTCCGGGAGGCCAAGGTGGGTGGACTGTCTGAGCTTAGGAGTTCCAGACCAGTCTGAGCAAGAGCGAGACCCTATCTCTACTAAAAGTAGAAAAAATAGCTGGGCGTTGTGGTGGGCGCCTGCAGTCCCAGCTACTCGGGAGGCTGAGGCAAGAGAATCACTTGAGCCCAAGAGTCTGAGGTTGCTGTGAATTGTGACACTATAACACTCTACTGAGGGTAACAAAGTGAGACTCCGTCTCAAAAAAACAAAACCAAACCAAACCTCAAACGATCACTATGAACAGTCAGAAGAAGAGGCAGTGAAAACAGGGGCGATTCCAGACCAGGGTTGCAGTCTGACGTGGTGGGTTCAGTTTTTCAACTTCCCCACATTCCCCCCTGAAAGGCTCACAGTGGCACAGGTCTCTGAATGCCAAGTTGCATTTGAGAGAACTGTCTTCGTGGTGCCCCCTGGTGTCCCACTGCAGGATGCCATGTCCCCACCTTCACATGTGCACAACACACCTTCTTAGTCCAGGAGGCCAAGGACTTGGCAAGAGGAAAATTCAAAGGATGCAGAGCTCTCCGCTTTCTTATCTTACTAGTAAAATTGACCCATGAAGAGCAGAAGAGTGTCAGAGCACAGGCGTTAGGTCCAGGGATGCCTGGTGTGAGAGTCTCTCGTTCCTGGAGGCAGCGGGGCACCTGTGGTAAGTGGCACCAGATGTGACAGCATGTTGCTTTAGTGACCCTCGGTGCCTTCTGTGACACTGTGACATTATGAAGGAGGCTCTCTTTTGGACCTCCAGCCTCCTGAGCCCCAGCATTTTTCTCTGCAAAAGCACTGCCCCCTCTAAGTGCCTCTTGTATATTCTTCTAAAGAGCTCACAGCTGACTGCCAGTGAGTATCCTTTAAGGGCTTACTACAGGGAAATGTAATTATGCTGAAAAACAGCATGCTTAAAGATGGAACAAAGAAAGAGACAACCGTCCAGGGAAAGAGGTAAAGAGGGTGAGGAGAGGGGCAGACACAGCAGGCAAAAGTCAGCAAACATCTGGGCACACAGGTCTGCCCCTCCGTTCCCAGGCTGATTCCCTGGGAGGTGCTCTAGCACGGCCACACCGGCTTCTAGTAAAACTGGAGCCTTTCCATACCAGTCAGTAGGTTCTTCTTGGAACAAACAATCTACCAGCACCCCAGGCCCTCTCATCACTCTGGGTGCTTTAGTTTCTTCCCCAGGAATCCGAGGACAGCAAGCTCAATCAGCCACAAGGCCTGCCTGGTGGGGGCGGGGTCAGAGGCCGGGCTGCTGCCCAGCCCTGTCCGCTGGCATCTATGTTGTGCATTTGTGGGGACACCCCACGCTCATGAGCGCCTGCTGGGTGGCCAAGTCTCATGGTTAAATGGGCTTCCTCCTCACAGGGTGCAGCCGGCCTTCTCCTGGGTGAGAGGCAGGAATGCTGAGCCAGACACTGGGTACAGGAGGGGCCCCTACAGCCCTCTCCGTGTGTCTGTGTAGCCTGGAGAAGAGGGGAGTCCCCAAGGCATCCATTCTGAACTCTGAAACTACAGAGGGCACAGCAAGGCATGGCTGGGGGGGCCTATCAGGTCCACCCGGCCCTCTCACCCAGTGGTTACTACACGGCCAGTGCAGTGCAGACAAGGCTCAAACACTGAGGGGACAACGCAGAGATGAAAGAAGCAAGCTTGAATCCAACCAGCAGAAAATGCATTCTTGGCCTTGAAGTGGGTGAGAAAGCTTGGAAACATATCCCGTTAGTTGTGGAGGTAATAAATAAATAAATAACCATAACTTCAGTGACCTTGAGACTGTTATGCATTCTTTATGAGTTGGTTCCCTTGGCTGGAATTCCACCAGCTAGAATCCCCTCCTAGGGCTCCTCTAAGGTGACGACTGGGGTTCTGGCTGGTCTCTGTATCAGGGAGTGCAGCACTCGTAGGATGACCTCTTAGGGCAGAAAGTCTTCCTGAACTCAAGGCCATCAGTGGTCCTCTGTCAGGGCTCCACTAAAAAAGGCACAGAGACATGGCATTGTGTGGGATGAGACGAGTTTACTCCCCCACTTTTAGCACTTGATGTGATTTTAAAGATGTTCACGAGAGCCGTATCCTAGGATTCTAAGATAGGCCCCACGACCTCAGTACCCCTGCATTATTCTCATAATGACGTTGACAGAAGTGGGCAAAGGGATGGTGCAGCTATGATTCACACCACTAATAAGCTGGCTTTATGATAGGTAGATACTAGGGTGAGGGGGGCTGAACATAATCCCACGAGTCCTTTCAAAACGGAGGTTTCTCGGACAGATCACAGACTAGGGTGTTGAAGGCATTTGAAATGTGACCGGGATTTGACAAGAAGGAGCTTCTCTCTTGTTGGCTGATTGTGGGGTGGGGTGGAGCATCCTCTATAAACCTAGAGGCCTGTCCCCCCTAACAACCAGAAGAGAATGTGATCTCATGCTCATGACTGCAGGGAGCTGAATTCTGCCCCCAACCAGAATCAGGCTGGGCGAGAACCCCAAGCGCCAAATGAGAATGCAGTTGGCTGACCTCTTGGGTTTGGCTGAGCAGATGCTTCAACCACACTGCACCAGACGTGTGACCTACAGCCCTCTACGGTACTGAGCAGATGATGTTTTACGTCACTAGGTGTGTGATGATTTATTATACAGCAACAAGAAGATCTAGCATGGTCTCTTCCCAGAAGAAGAGGCTTCCTTCTTTTCTGAGGATGCTGAAAGCCTGTCACAGGGGTCTTGAATCAGCAATGTCAGTGACAACAGTGATGATTATGAAGTCCCTACCACCCGTGGACTATGTAACATTCAAGGTGCACCACTGACTGGCTCGCCTGCACGAGTTCATTTATTCAGCCTGTCACCGAGCGGCAGGTGTGAACCTAAGGCTTCTACATCCAGCTACAACAGTTGGAAAAGGCTACAGTATTTCTGACTTCATTTTGCCTAGTAGATCCCAGAAAAACTAAACAAAAAAGAAAAACAAAACTTCCTCTCTGGAGTAAAGGATCAGGACCCTGAAAATTCCACAGGAAAACACAAGTATGAGAGGCCACAAAACACAAGGGTAACAGCCATCTAGGGGAAAGTACTCTAAAGGAAAAACAGCAGGGGACAGAAAACAGGGCTTGGGTCAGAGACAGAGGCAGCAGCAGGTGCTGGGCAAAGTTCCACGGATTCAGTCCTGAAGGAGTAAGTGTAACCAAAAGACAGAAGGAAGCCCTTGTAGGCCCTGAAGACCATCTGCAAATAATTTCCATACCCCAAAATGCCTGGCAGAGGCAAATCTGACTTAAGAATGAGCAATGTCTGTGGGCCAACAATATTTCAATACTATTTTTTATATAATGTTTCATACTTAATCAAAAACATCCGAAATTATGTGTAATATTAACTGCACATAAAGGAAGAACAGGAAACAGAGGTATAAGGGAAGTCACATTTCTATATCACAGTGGAATTAATTCAGAGGTGAACGAAAAATAAGAAATAATAACAAAATGTAGGCACCCAAAGCAGGGCTCAGAAGAAAACAAAGAGTGGCAAATATGCACAGTGTACAAGAAGAAGAAATATAAAACGAATAAATGATCTTACAGTTCATCTTACAGTTCACACTGGAAAAAGAAGAGCAGACAAAACCACAAGTAAGCAGAAGTAAGGAAATTTGAGATTGGGGCAAACATTAATAAAAAGGAAACAGAAAAAAAGTTGTGGCAGGGCGCAGTGGCTGATGCCTCTAATCCTACACTTTGGGAGGCCAAGGTGGGAGGACTGCTTGAGGCCAGGAGTTTGAGAATAAACTTGGCACCACAGTGAGACCTCATCTCTACAAGAAAAATAAAAATTTAGCTGGGCCTGGTAGCAAGCACCTATAGTCCCAGTTACTTGGGAGGCTGAGGCAGGGGGATTGCTTCAGCATAGGAGTTTGAGGATGCTGTCTGGCCACTTGGGAGGCTGAGGTAGGAGGATTGCTCAAACCCAGGAGTTTGACGGTGTTGTGAGCAATATTGTTGCCCCGCACTACACTCCATCCTGGGTGACAAAGCTAGACCTTGGTCTTTAACAAAAAAATACAAAAGAAAAAAGAAAAGAAAAGAAAGAGAAAGTAAAAAGATGATGCAGAGAGTGGGGAGCCAATGTTTGCAAATCATATATTTTGGTAAGGGACTTATATGAAGGACATATTTTAAAATACTATAACTCAATAATAAAAGACAAAAAACCAGTTTACAAATGGGCAACAGATTTGAGTAGATACTTCTCCAAAGAAAACACACAAGCGTTGAAGGATGCTCAACATCAATGGTTACATGGGAATTTAGATGAACCACAAAGTGACGCTGCTTCGTAGTTAGGGCGACTACAATACAAAAAACAGAAAATGAGAAGTGCCGATGAGGACACGGAGAAATTGCAGGGGGGTATGTAAAATAGTGCAGCTACTTTAGAAAACACCTTATCAGTTCCTCCAGAGGTTAGACAAAGACACTATATGACCCTGCAATTTCATTTCCAGCGGAGAGGACATACAACATGTGTCTACACAGAATCTTGAGTATAAACGCTCACAACAGTGTCATTCATATAGCATAAAAGCTGGCTTAGGACATGCACAAAGACTGATCAAAGGACAAAGTGTGGTGTGGTGCGTACATCAACAAGGGAACATTATTTTACAGTGAAATGGAATGTATACTCAATAAATAATACAAAATGAGTGAAACTTGAAAATATACTAAGTGAAAGAAATCAGTCACTAAAGATTGTATAATTCCATTTATGTACATGCCAGTAATAGGCAAATTCATAGAGACAGAAGTAGATTAATGCTTGTCTGGGGATGGGGAGCTGGGGCAGATGGGGAGTGGCTACTAAAGGTTGGGTTTTTGATGGAATGATGAAATTTTTCCAGAATTGATAATGTTGATCATCACCTAGCTCTGTTAATGTGCTAAACCACTGCTGGGTCGCTCACTTTACATGGGTGAATTGCATGGTCTGTGAGTTATACCTCCATAAAGGTGCTGGATAAAAAAATACGACCAGGGGCGGCACCTGTGGCTCATCGAGTAGGGTACCGGCCCCATATACCAAGGGTGGCGGGTTCAAACCCAGCCCCGGCCAAACTGCATCAAAAAATAGCCGGGTATTGTGGCAGACGCCTGTGGTCCCAGCTACTCGGGAGGCTGAGGCAAGAGAATCGCCTAAGCCCAGGACTTGGAGGTTGCTGTGAGCTGTGTGACTCCACAGCACTCTACCGAGGGCAACAAAGTGAGACTCTGTCTCTACGAAAAAAAAACACACAAAAAAACAAAAAAACAACCAAACAAACAAAAAATAGGACCAGGGGAAGCATGAGGGGAAACAATGTTACTGATACCAAAATACATAGTAGCCAATAAGAAAGAGATCCCCGGGGATCTAAACAAGTCAGCGCATGGGCTTCAATATTTATCTTTAACATATTAAGGGATTAATATTAATCTTAATAATTTTGGTAAGGAATTGTAAATCATGCACAAAATTGCTAGAATTTAAAAACAAAGCAAAATTAAGAACTCTGCAGATGAATTTGACACAGATGGGACACGGGTGTGTAAAGCAATATTGAACTAGTAGCTCAGAAACAAGGTATCTAGAATTAATCGCTGAGAACCAAAAGGAGACAGAACTAAGAAAGGCATGGAAGACACAGTGGGAAAGTCCAACACAGGTGTACCCAGAAGCGTCAGCCGGGGTGTGCGGGAGAATTAATATTTGAAATATTCATGGCTAAGGATTTTTTAAAACTGAAGTTACAAATTCATTGATTAAAAAAGCCACGTTAGATACAAATAAAATTGATATATAAACATAAAAGCCACATATAGATCATAAAATCCCCATTGAAAGTAAAAGACAAACAGAAAATATTATAAAGCAGGCAAAATGGTTGATGATTTCTTTTTTTATGGGATTATCATTTTATTTGTCTTTTCGAAAAACAAATTTTTTGCATTAGTGTTTTGTTCATTATATGTTTATTTTGTTTTATTAAAACATGCTTTTATCCTTTTCTTCTACTTTTTGGATTTTATTTTCTACCCTTCTTCAAATCTTGAGATGAATACTCAGATTACTGATTTTAAGCTTTTCTTTTTTTAATTTATGAGTCTTATTTTTACTTCAAAATATACAAGGGTTTCAAATGGACACCTTGTGTAATGCTGAAGTAGATGCTCTTGGTGTGTCTGTTACCAGAATGGTGTTGTACCCAACAGCTGACTTAACAAAAAGTGAATGTCATTATGCATTGCCTAAAATCTTAAAAGTGAAGAAAGGAAGTATAGCCAGCCTTCCACATCTGCAAATATTCAAAAGGAAAAATAATAAATACAACACTAAAAATAATACAGATAAAAACACACCCCGTACCATAGCCTTTATATAGCACTAACATTGTATTACGTATTACAAATAATCCGAAGATGACTTAAACAGGAGGATGTGTGTGGGTTATATATGGGCAGCGCCTGTGGCTCAAGGAGTAGGGCATTGGCCCCATATACTTGGGGTGGCAGGTTCAAGCCCGGCCCCAGCCAAAACTGCAATAAATAAATAAATACTCTGCCATTTTATATAAGAGATTTGAGCATGCATAGATTTTGGTATTTGTTGAGGGTCTTGGAACCAATCCTGTAAGAATTGCAAGGGATCATTGTACCTGCAAATCCAGAATTTTATGCCAAGCCAAATATTCTACATAACTGCAGTAAAGATATTTTCAGAAAAATAACAACCAAGAAAATTTATCAACTGGACACATGAACCAAAATATTTCTGGTTTGGCAGAAAGAAATTATTCTGGAGTGAAATGTAGTAAAGAATGAATATCAGGCAGAAGGGTAAATATATATAGACACATAATTAATACCAACTATATAAACAGACAATAATGTACTAGTGGATTTAAGTGTATATCGTAAGTATATAAAATGCATGACTATGATACCATATAAAGTGAATAAGAATGAATGAGGCTAAAGTCTCCTAAGGTCATTTTATAATCTGGAAATAATTAAAGCATACAAAGTATCACTAATTCTTGTTAAGCCAATGAAGTCTGTAATAATTCATTGGATAACTTCTAAAGTAATAAGACACTGTACAACCACCAATACAATAGGAGAAAGTGGATTGATAAGATATATTCAAAAGAAAATAAGAAGAGAGTACAGGGGGCAAGAAAGCCAAGTTGAGCTAATTAAAAAGGATCTCTGGGCAGCACCTGTGGCTCAAATGAGTAGGGTGCCAGCCCCATATGCCAGAGGTTGCGGGTTCAAACCCAGCCCCAGCCAAAAAATAAAAAAAAGGATCTCTACAGAGAAAACTATAAAACTATGAGAAAAAAAACAGGAGAAGATAATAACAAATGGAAGAACATACCATGGTCTTGCTGGGAAGAATCAATGTTGTTAAAATGTCTATTCCACCCAAGGCAACCTACAGATTCAATGTAATCCCCATTAAAATACCAACAGTATATTTTTAAGAACTAGAAAAAATAGTTCTTTGTTTTGTGTGGAATGAGAAAGAACACAGTATAGCCAAGGAAATTCTTAGCAATAAAAACAAAGCTGGAGGCGTTACTCTACCAGACTTCCGGTTATATTGCAAGTCGACATTGATCAAAACAGCATGGTATTGGCACAAAAATGGAGACATAGATCTATGGAACAGAACAGAAAATGGAGAGATGAAACTGTGATGCCCTAACTCCATCCATTTAAGCAAGTGAACCAGACTTACTCCATTTTGTTAAAAGCTTGCCAACCCCCCTCTTGTAACCAAAACAGCCCCTTGAGCAAGCAGCAACCCTGCAAAAACAGGAAGGAAGTTTAGCTGAGAGCTGCAGAATCCTGTGACAACTGAAAAGAATCTTGTGGAAACCACAATCCTGTAACAAATCTGTCTGGTCTGTCTGTATGCAGTTTTTAGGCTCTCTGTAAGATCCCAGACACCTCCTTATAACTCTTACTTTGCAGATATTAGCTTCTGTAAATGTCTGCTTACACTAGGGCTTCCCATCCCCTGCTTGAAG
The DNA here is from genome assembly GCA_963574655.1 of Perodicticus potto. Lineage (NCBI taxonomy): Eukaryota > Metazoa > Chordata > Mammalia > Primates > Lorisidae > Perodicticus > Perodicticus potto. The sequence continues at coordinate 11,668 of CAUYRH010112520.1, read as the reverse complement.
TGCCATATAAAACCTTTGCACCCCCAATTCAAGGGGGTCAAAAGACCTTGTGGCTCTCAACTGGCTGGCCCAATAAAGGACCCTTGCTTAATCTGAACTCAGTGTGCTGGCATTTCTCTGTAATTCCACTGGCCAGCCTCATATCCACATCCAACCTTTGACAAACCAAACAAAAGCATATGTTGGGGGAAAGAATCTCTATTCAACAAATGGTGCTGGGAGAACTGGATAACCACATGTAAAAGACTGAAACTGGACCTGCACCTCTCACCACTTACAAAAATTGACTCAAGATGGATAAAGAGTTTTTCCCACAATTTCTTGCTGTGGAAAGTGCCTGTGGAAAGACTTTATGAAGAAGATGCCATTAGCAATCACAACAACAACAAAAGTAAATAAATGGTACTTTTTAAGCTAGAAAGTGTCTGCACAACTAAGGACATAGCAATTAAAGCAAACAACCTTCAGAACAGGAAAAGATATTTGCATGTTATGAGTCTGACAAATAGTCCATAACGAGAATCTACAGAGAACTCAATAATCAACATAAAAGGAGCAAACAAGCCCATCTGTCACTGGTCAAGACCTATGAACAGAACCTTCTAAGAAGACAGATGAATGGCCAACAAACACATGAAAAAATGCTCACCATCCCTAATCATCAGAGAATGCAAATCAAAACCACCCTGAGATATTGCCTAACCTCACTGGAATAGCCCACATCACAAAGTCCCAAAACTGCAGATGCTGGTGTGAAAGTGGAGAGAAGGGAACACTTCTACACTGCTGGCGGGACTGCAAACTAATACCACCTGTACACAAAGAAGTATGAGAATTCTCAAAGAACTAAAAGTTGACCTTCCATTTGATCCCACAATCCTATTACTAGGCATTTACCAAGAAGAACAAAAATCCTTTTACCACAGGACATATGCATTAGAATGTTTACTGCAGTTCAATTCAATCTCCAGGATGTGGAATCAACCCGAGTGCCATCTACACATAAACGGCTTAATAAACTGTGGTATATGTATACCATGGGATACTATTCAGCCATAATAATAAATGGAGAATTTACATCTTTTGTATTTACCTGGATGGAGTTGGAGAATAATATTATCCTTAGTAAAGTATCACAAGAATAGAGAAGTAAGTGTCCAATGTACTCAATACTAATATGAAACCAGAAGATGAACAAATACACACACCCATGTGAGAGAAAAACACAATTAAGCTCAAATAGGGGGAGGGGGAAAAAGGGGACGGAGGGGGCTTGGTGTGCTCCCACCTAACAGGCATGATGTAAGCCCAGCCCACCTCCTGGGTGAGGGGCACAGCTACAACTTGAACTCTACCTAACAAAAACAAACAATGTAACCCTAATCATCTGTACCCTAGAATTAATCTGAAAAAAAAAATTGAAAAAAGAATTTGATAGTAAGTTGGTAGATTTAAATCCAATCATATCACTAGTTAGGTAATAAAGGACTAATAGCTGTACTTAAAAGATCATCACACTAGACTTTAAGAAGTCCTAAAACTCAACACTATACTACTTTCAAGAAACATATTTGAAACATAAAGATATAGAAAGTTGGAAGTCAAGTCATAGCAAATAATATATCACGACATTAATTTAAAAAAGCATGTGCACCCATATTAGTAGTAGAATGTGAAGACTTTTGCACACACACACAAAACATTTAGTAGTGGTAAAAATATCAGTTTGGGGGAGTTACAATAACTAAGCATTGCTCAGAGAAATCAAAGAAGACCTAACTAAGTAAAGAGATACACCCACCTAACAGGCTGAAAGACTCATTACTCTTCAATTCTCTGAAAATGGTGTATGAATTCAATGTCATCCCAATTAAAATCCTGGCAGGCATTTTTGTAGAAGCTGACACTGATTATAAAATTATATGGATATTTAGTGGACCTAGAACAGCCAAAACATTTTTAAAAAGAAGATCAAAGTTGGATTTCAAGACTTACCATAAAGGAACAGTAATGAAGATGGTGTGGTGACGGAGCAATAGAAAAGTTGATCAGGTTAGCAGAAAAGAATCCAGAGAGAGGTCGCCCACAGGTTGTGTGGTCAATTTATTTTCAACAAAAGTGATGAAGATAATTCAATAAGATGTAAACAGTCTTTACAACAAAAATGAACTTCACTCCTTACTTCAAGCCAGAAATGAAATTTAATTAGAAAATTTTTATTGTAATGTAATGTAGGTTTGCATGTAAAAGCTGAAGATTTTAATCTCCAAGAAGAAAACAAAGGAGATTTTCACCTCTTTGAAACAGGCAAAGAACAATCATTAAACATCCAAAATCTTTTGATAAAATTGGGCTTCCTCAAATTAATAACTTTTGATTTTTTAAAAACACCAGTAAAAAAAGGTCAACGACAGCCACTACACACCTACTTGAATGTCTATCATTTAAACAGTATCAGGGGAAAACAGGCCTGCCACATGTAGAACTGGACACACACTTCTCACCACTGATAACTGTTGATTCTCACTGGATAAATGATTTAAATTTAAGACATGAAACAATAAAAATTCTAGAATAAAGTGTGTGAAAAACGAATGATAAAATTGGCCTGGGAAAATATTTTATGAGGAAGACCACTCTGACAATTGCAGCAACATTAAAAATAAATCAATGGGACCTGATCAAGCTAAAAAGCTTCTGCACAGCCAAGGGCACAACAACTAAAGCAAACGGTCTTCAGAATGGGAGAAGATATTTCTATGCTATATATCCGACAAAGGGCTGATAACTAGAATCTACAGAGAAATTAATCAACAAGTAACATTTATAAGTGGGCATGAGACTTGAACAGAAACTTCTCTGAAGATGACAGACGAATGGCCAACAAACACATGAAAAAATGCTCATCATCCCTAACCATCAAAGAAATGCAAATCAAAACTACCCTGAAATATTACCTAACCCCAGTGAAATTAACCCACACCACAAAGTCCCAAAGTTGCAGATGCTGGCGTGAATGTGGAGAGAAGAGAATACTTCTACACTGTTGTTGGGATTTGCAAACTAATACAGCCTTTATAGAAAGAAGTATGGAGAATCCTCAAAGAACTAAAAGTACACCTTCCATTTGATCCCACAATCCCATTACTAGGTATCTACTCAGAAGACCAAAAACCATTTTACCACAAGGACTTATGCACTAGAATGTTTATTGCACCTCAACTCATAATCAATTTCTTCAGGAAACTGTCCTGTGGTGCCTAGGGAGGTGTAGAGAAATGATTCGTCCTTGCTCTCATCCCATGAGAGTGCATTGGGAATGCCAGTTCGCTTTGCAGCTGGAGGTTCAAGGGCACAGAATAGTTAGGCATCTTTCCAGGGCTGCTCCTTAGGCCAAGCATGAAGAAAAACCATCGCCACTCTGGGCTTTGCCACCTAAGTCCAGAGCCCCGCAGCAGGACATTTGCCATATGGCACACAAGGATCACTAACGTAACACGATAAATTCAGGGTGACACAGAACATTCCCCAGGAAATTGACATTGTACAAATGTTCTGAAGTATTCTATCCCTTTGGAAAAGGAAAGTGCAGCAATCTTTCAGAAGTCATGCACAATGGATACTTGAAATAGATGCTCAAAACTAATTAGAACCATCTGCCCTATTTTTGCTGTACCTTTGCACAATAATCTAAAAAACAAACAAAAAACCCTGATCTTCCTTTCTCACCTGGGCTTTTAAGTGGGGGTGGGAGCTGTGAGTACAGGGGTGGGGGGGAAGGGCATGTAGTGAACGGAAAAGGTCTATGGAAATACAGTGCCTGGTGACAGCTAGTGCAAAAGTGAGGTTCTTTCACAGCACAACAGGATTACCCAATCTCATGCCCCCATTGTGGTAAAATCTGTGGGCTTACCCCATGATGATACTATTCACACCCTTGATTAATTAGACTGTAAGTAATAAAATAATTAATCAGATAATCATGACCTAGTTTTGACTATGTTTTAGTTACATTCCTTTAAGAAGTTCCTCTACGTTCACTCTTGCTTTGGAGAAAACGAGTGATTCCTCATCTCAGCTACTTAAGCAGTTTGATATGAGGACCAGGTGATAAGGGATGAGAAGTGTGCTCCACAGGGCCAGCACAGGGCAAGCCTCCAGCAATGTTCTTGTCAGAGTAACACAGACTGACAGGGGCCAGCTCACATCTGCCAGAGTGGTGACACCCATGGACAGATTTGAGATTTCTGATGGAATCAAATGCTTGGCAATGCCTATGGCAAAGCCAGGGGTGAACATTCCTGCAATGGAATTTTGGAGCCAGAAGGCCAGAATATTTCACCAAAGTGTTTAGGCTGGTGGAGAGAAAAGATACAAACACACACACACACATGCACGCATCTCAGAGGTGACAAAAATGCTCTCTAGGTAGATGTAGGCTTTTTTGTTTGTTTGTTTATAGCAGCGGTTATTATTCTGGCAGGGTTGGAAATTTCTATTTTAACCTGTTATCATTTTCACTAGCTATAGAACCAATAGTCAGGGAGGAAATATTCTTTACCAAACATGCATCTTCTTTTTGTTTGTTTGTTTCTTTTTTTTTATTATTGATTTTATTATTAAATCATAGCTGTGTACATTAGTGCAATCAAGGGGTACAATATGCTTGTTTTATATACAATCTGAACTATTTTCATCAAACTGATTAACATAGCCTTCATGGCATTTTCTTAGTTATTGTATGAAGACATTTGTATTCTGCATTTAGTAAGATTTGCCTGTGGCGCCAAACTTATGGTGCATCTTAGAAGGGCACAGGTGAATCTTCATTCTTCTTGATTACATTCTGTGATAATTCGTCTGAAAATGACCTACTCTTACTTTGAAACTGCTTTTCTGTTTTTCTCCCTTTTCTCTGTTGGTCCCTTTTTTACTACCTTCTTAATTCAGTATGATCCGTACTATTTGCTCATATATTCCTTTTCCTACTCACTTGTTGGCTCAAATTTATCCCAGATTGGCCTGAAGAGGAAAATTGATTAGTTTTCCCAATTTAGAAGTTTTCTGACTCAGTAATAAGCTGATGTTGCTGGTGGTCCTGTTCTGGCCTCATTATGTTGGGATTGGAACTGGATTTTGACTTTTCCTTGCTGCTCAGAGGCTGAGTTTAACACACATGAATTGAAGAAGCCCTTGGTCCTCTTGAGGTGACAGGCTCCTCAGATTAGTTCTATCTTTTCTGTCACATTAGTCCAAGTGCTTGCCATGTGACCTCTTGATTAAGGCAACAGATGTGATGAATTCTTTGGCTGTTAGGGTCTTCTCTTCTCTAACTTCTTATACAATGCAGCTGGAACAATATTCCCTCCCCACCACATCTGTAGGAGTGACATTCAAAAAAACCTAACTGGTTGTGAGCCATCAGTACAGACAGGCTGGAGCTGGGTCTACTAGGGTCTGCTAGGCCAAGACCTAGCCTTTTATTGGTGTATCCTAGGTCCAAGAAATCCTGGGAAAGGTTTGGAGCACCTAGAGGCACTAGAGAGGTGAAGTGCCTTTTTACCAATTACTGGAAAAGTACACTTGACCCTGGAGAAATACACGTTTGAATTTCTGGGTCCACTTATTTGTGGGTTTTTTGTTTGTTTTTCTTTGTTTTTTTTTTTAGACAGAGTCTCACTCTATCATCCTACATAGAGTGAGAGTGCTGTGGCATCATCATAGCTCACAGTAACCTCATACACTTGCCTCAGCCTCCCAAGTAGCTAGGACTACAGGTGCCCACCACAATGCTCAGGTAAGCTTTCTATTTTTAGTGGAGAAGGAGTCTCACTCTTGCTCAGGCTGGTCTTGAACTCCTGAGCTCAAGCAATCCACCTGTGTTGGCCTCCCAGAGTCTTAGGATCACAGGTGTGAGCCTGTATCCAGCCTGGATTTTTTTTTTCAATAAGAGTTAAGTTAATTGCACCTGTCTCTCCAGCTTCTCCTTATTCCTCCACCACCTCTTCTGCCTATGCCACTCCTAAAACAGAAAAATTAACCCTTCCTCCTCCTCTTCCTCAGCCCACTCAACATGAACATGAGAAGAATGAAGATCTATAAAGATGATCCTCTTTGACTTAATGAATAGGTAGGAAATATATTTTCTTTTCCTTATGATTTTCTTAATAACCTTTTCTATTCTCTATCTTACTTTATTGTAAGAATATAGTATCTAATACTTACAACATACAAAATGTGTGTTAATCAGTTGTTTATGTTATTGGCAAAGCTTCTGGTCAAGAGTAGGTTATTAATAGTTAACTTTTTGGGAAATCAAAAGCTATACATGAATTTTCAACTGTGCAAGGGTAAGCATCCCAACTCCCTTGTTCTTTAAGGGTCAATTGTATATCAAAATTTTAACAACTGCTATAGTTATGCTGGTATATAAGGTGAATATCAACTCCATACTTCTGTATTGTCATTCCTTTCTCAAAAATACTCAATAATGGTTCATCTTTGAGCATTTGATCAGTGCATATATAATATAGTTTATGGCATCAGATACTAAAAATCATCTTTAAGACGGTGGGCACTAAAATGTTTGAAACAGGAACCTTTACAAACACACCTCATCCCTGGAAAATTATTTATGGCCTCACCAAAACCCTAGTTCTTGCACTTTGCCTACAACAAGACTGAGGTGTAAATAACACAGGCGAATGTGGGTAGAGGACTGTGCAGAAAAGTTCTTGGAATTCCAGCAACAGAAGAGCATTCCAAATGGGGATGCAAAGTGACTCTCCAGCCGGCACAGGAAAAGTTATAAAGAAAAAGGAAGATGATGTTGACATGTGACATGTAAAGAGAATCCCTTTGTTGGAAGGGCATGAACTATGAGAAGCAGATTACAAAATGACTCCAGAAAGTAAGTACATGGGAAAGACCTCTCCATAAACAATAGGCAAAGCATCTATGGTTTTATAAAGACATGTAAGATGCTGTCTACAGTGGCAGGTTGTGAGACATGAATGATACAGACCACTCATTCAGCTGTGGGAATTGGATGAATATTCAGAGATAATATTTCAGGGTTTAAGCAATTTTGGCTTCCACAGTGGCAACGTTGACTTGATCTTTGTTACATGCTTTCTGCAAAGGTTGATTTCTTCTCCAGATAACTATTTGGTAATGGTATCTATTCCACAGTTCACATATTTTCAGAAGTTCTGGGAAAAGAGAAATATGTCAATAGCAGCCATATTCCAGGAATTTAATGGCTAGGGAATTGAGGAAACCGGTGTCCAGAAACAAGAGTAACATCTGTTTGTTCCTTCTTTCAGATTCAGTCTTAAGACATTCCCATTTCAGCCACCTCCCACAGTTGCTTCCTCAGACATTGGCGCTTCCCACTCAGCTATTCTGGGAGTGAGTTTGCTAACCTCTTCAGGCATTGCTGTCTCAAGTTCGTGTCTGACCTCTCCACTTGATTCTTCTGGTCCTGCCACTGACATTCATGGCTATCTCAGTCCTGCATGAAGAGCTCATACCAGCACCATCTGAAACATGGCAGTGTGGTCTACGGCCATACCACCCTGAACGCGCCCGATCTCGTCTGAAACATGGCAGTGTGGGTAATTTCTACCACTGCCTTGTTATTCATCCCACAAACACTGTGTACTGCTATGACACAGGAACTGGGGTGTTGAGAGATAAATGAGGCACAGACTCTGTCTTTATAGAGCTCATAGTCTAGTTGAGGATGGGGGAGATGTACTAAGACTTGGCACATGGTACAACATTTTCACCAATAGGACTATGCACAATGTTTCATTGTAAAACAGAATCAAAGGTAAATAACTCTGCTCTGGAGAAGTCACAGAGAAGACTTCCCAGAGGAGGTAACAATTGATGTGTCCTAAAGGTTTCCATTCGAAAGGAAAGATAAGGGCACTTCACACAGAAGGAATGAAGATATAAAGGTTTCCGAGGAGTATAGCGTGCTCCAGGGATGGCAATTAGTTTGATACAAAAGGGGGAAATTTTGTGCTGTGCTTAATTGTGCATGGTTTTAAAGATAAACTGTATAAGAGTACCCTGTATGAATTTGGACAGGTATTTAATTTCTCTGCACCTCAGTTTCCCTCTACGTAAATTGTACATAAAACAGATCTTATTTCATCGCTGTTGTTTTGAAGTAATGAGTTAACATATGTGAACTGACAAAAATGATGCTTTGTTTGTAGGAAGTGTACAGAAAAGTGTTTGCTACCATTGGAAACATAGCTGATGTCATCCTCATCATTGTTGTTGTCATCAGCATCTTAATTCTAGCCTTGCCTCTCTCTTTATCCTTAAACTTCACTAGCGATTAAGTTGTTCTACTCATTCAATATTTCTCAAATCAGTATTCGCATTACTATTCCCATTACCACTCCCTTAATTGAAGCTCTCGTCCTCTCTCTAATGACCTGGTCTTTCTGCCTCCAGTGATTTCTCTGGAAGTTGAATTCCTACATATAATATTAAGACTGAGAGGAGGGAAACCAATGGAGATGAGATTAGAAGAGTAACCAAGGGGATGGATTTTCAAGAGTCTGAATGCCAGGATAAGAGGTTTCGACTTCATTCTGGAGCTTATGAGGATAAAGATCATGTGAGGTTCTAGAGATGGAGTCTATAGTGACTGGCTGGTGCAGAGAGGAGAGGGCAGGGAGGCTTAAGGGAGGAATCAGGAGGACTGTTAGGATTTGGGGCTTAAGAATTTTGGTGGATGGTGTACTATCATCCAAGCATGGAGTTTGGGTAGAGAGAGTGGCTGGAAATGAAACTGGAGAGGAAAGGTTAACTTAAATCACAAAACACTTTGGATTCTATCCTCTGAGAGTCCGGAAGTAACGGTGCAGAAGTGGATACCTTCTTTTCTTGAGAAAAGGATTGGGAACACAAGAGCATTCATTCCTCCCATTGGCCTCTCTTTTCTTTGCATCCTATGATGAAATTCTTCTTTTATCCAGTCCTTTAATGCCCTCATTTGCCCTTTCAGGCTACTTAAAATCGAATCATTGTTAAAGAATCAGAAAAAACTCTACCTCTTCTAAACAGTGATCTCACAACACGAGTCCATGCCGATTTTCCCACTGCCCATTGTATTTAATGTTCTGATTCTCTCTGGTAACTAAAACGTCTCGAACTGCTTCCTGTCCTAGTTTTATCATCCTGTCTACATTAAATTGCTACCCTTCACAGCAAAAGAAATGATTGAATCCTCTAAACAGCACACAGTATTATCCCTAAACTACTTTATGGACTCAGGGAATGATTGTGAGAGGAAATATTAAGGACTGGCTTGTCTGGTGATCTCCAAATTGGAATTTGACATTCCAAGATGGTTGGTATAGTGTCTTCATGCTGGTTTTCTTAATTTAAGACCCTAATAGTTATTGTATGTTTTTTTACATAAAGTCTGTGCAAGCTGTTTTGGATAATATTAATATTCATATCAATCCTAAATCAATTATTCAACAATTGCTGAAAAGAAATTAGAAAAAACCTTTCAAAAAAGGATAGAAGGCATAAAGAAGGGATAAATCATACATCGGTGGTAACATCACTAGTCATCAATCTTCAGGGAAATACAAATCAAAACCACAATGATATGTTATCTCACACCTATTAAAACAGCTATTATCAAAAAGGCAAGAGAAAACAAGTGTTGGCAAGAGTGTGGAGCAAAGGAAATCTTTGTCCACTGTTACTATGAATGTAAATTACTACATCCATTACGGAAAAGAGCATGGAAGTTCCTCAGAAAGCTAGAAACAGAATTATCACACGATCCAGCATATCCTCTTTTGTGTATATTACCAAAGGAAATGAAATCGCTATCATGTAAAGCTGCCTGAATCCCATGTTCATTATGGCATTATTCACAATATCCAGGATATGGAAACGACCCAAGTGTCCACTGATGGGTGAATGGAGAAGAAATTACCATACATATGGGCAGGGCACGGTAGCACATACCTGTAATCCTGGCAATCAGGGAGGCTGAGGTGGGAGGGTCCTTTGAGCTCAGGAGTTCTGGAAACTAGTCTGAGCAAGAGCAAGACCCCGTATCAACCAAAAATAGAAAAATTATCCATGCATTGTGGTGGGTGCTTATAGTTCCAGCTACTCAGGAAACTGAGGCAAGACGATCACTTGAGCCCAGGAGTTTGCGGTTGCTGTAAGCTATAATGATGCCACGGCACTGTAGCCTGGGCAACAGAGTGAGACTCTGTCAAAAAAGAAAAGAAATAGAGAAAGTCTCTTGAATGTTATCGCAATCAGATTGATGAAAATATCTCTGATTGTATCTGAAGCCCGTACACTGTTACCCATGACTGAATTATTGTACACAGATATGATTCAATAAAAAAAAAGAAAAGAAATAAAAGAAATTATTGTACATACATACAATGAAATATTATTTAGTCTCAGGAAACAAAGAAATCCTGCTGTTTGTAACACATGGTTGAGTCTGAGGACATTATGTGAAGTGAAATAAACCAGACACAGAAATAAAAGTACTACGAGATTTCACTCATCCATGGAGTCTAAGAAGAAAAAATACCTCGAGTACACAGAAATGGCACAGAACAGGTGAGAAGGAGATCAAAGGGTACAAAGTTACAGTTACGAGGAAGGAATAACTTAGAGGACTAACGTGCATCATGAGGGCTCTCATTAGCAGTATTGTGTTGAATACTGAAAATCTGCTAAGAGAGTAGGTTTTAGGTTTTTATTACCTAAAAGAAGTAACTTGTGAGGATGATGGATTTGTTAATTTGCTCGGCTGTGGTGATGGTTTCATTATGTATTTGGTATACCAAAGCATTCTGTCATACACCTTAAATATGCACAATTTAAAAAAAATGTTTTCATGGTAGAAATTAGTGAACTTTGATCTTGGCCAACTCTCTCATTTTAATAGTGTGGAACTTGACTCAGGGCCCTAGTTGATGAACTAGCCCTGGGTCATGACCTACTTACCAGCTTACCCAGGGCCAGAAGGCAGGTCTCCACGCTCCAGCTTCTCGTTTCCACTGGGAATTACTATTGACACGTGCAGGGCAGAGGGGACAGGCTCCAACACTTGTTGAGGGTTAATTATTTACCAGCCATTCTACTGAGTGCTTTATTACACATCATCTCATTTCTTCTGCACACGCTCACACACACCACCCCACCCCATGGAGTAGCTATTAATTTCCTTTCTTCCCTTTTCCTTCCTTCCTTCCTTCCTTCCTTCCTTCCTTCCTTCCTTCCTTCCTTCCTTCCTTCCTTTCTTCTTTCTTCCTTCCTTCCTTCCCTTTTTATAAAACTGAGACTAACAGGGTTTACAAAATGATGCCCAGCTCACCCAAGTCTACAGTAGTAGCAGAGTCCCTCCAAACCCAGGCTGTCTATATGGCTCTCCAATGCTTATTTTCCTGTTTTTGAGCCAAGGGCACCATATGGGAAGTTTAAAAGAGACCTAGAATTTTATAGGAATTGGTTTGGGTGAATATTTTATGAGGAGGACTCCCCAGGCAATTGAAGCAGTATCAAAGATACACTACTGGGACCTGATCAAACTAAAAAGCTTCTGTACAGCCAAGAACATAGTAAGTTTAGCAAGCAGACAGCCCTCAGAATGGGAGAA
>CAUYRH010112518.1:0-80045 GCA_963574655.1 Perodicticus potto | reverse complement strand
CCAGGCATGAACCATACTGCCTGACTTATATTAGCCAGTTTTATAGTTCTTTTTAAATACAGAATACAAATGTCTTCATATAATAACTGAGAAAATGCCAGGAAGGCTATGTTAATCAGTTTGATGAAAACAGTTCAGATTATATATGGAACCAGCACATTGTACCCCTTGATTGCACTATTGTACACAGCTATGATTTAATAATAAAGACAATAAAAAAAAAAAAGAAGAGTTTCAGGCCTAGACCTCGCACCCTCTGTTTTCATTGTCTTGGCAGCCAGGACCAAGGTCAAGATCCCTTGGGAGGGATGGGGAAGAGAAAGAGAGAGAGAGAGAATGCAGAAGACAGTTAAGCAAGTACAGCCATCACCAGTGCAAAGGCAGTAGAAGCAAGAGTCAGTATGTCCTAGATCTTGAGACCCATTTGAGTCTGTCCAGCTCATGTGATGAGGAGCAGAGACGAGCCTCCCTGACTGAAATCTACCTAAATTATGATCCTCAGAATCAATGTGTCTTTGTTTAAGCCCCAAAGTTTTGAGGCAATTTGTCATTCAACACTATAACTAAACAACCGCCATACCAACAGGTCTTTTATGGAAAGAAATTTCCAAACTGTAATAAGACACTATTATTTTGTGTCTCTGGGACACAAACAGAGCCTGTGTATTCCATCTACTGCATTAACTGAAGTAAGTTTCCACAGTAAGCAGCTGAATGACAATTTGATGCTAGGTGGTCTAGTTCTGAGTCCACGCTCTAAAACCAAAGCATTTTACTCTCTAGGAGGAAGAAGGGAAAAAGAAAAGGAAGAGGAAAAAGTTATATATATCTTTTATAACATAAAATATACTTGTGAGTGAACATAGATCTTTTCAAAATAACCAATGAGGTATCCTCGGTCACAAGGTAAGGCTTGGTTTCATGTGTATTAATAATGTGTAAAATGATATTATGGCCTTCTTATTTAGCTATTCAAGGCCGATAACTGAATTTCAACCTTTTCTGTTTATCTAGCTATCCATTTTTTTTTTTTTTACAAATATCATACTATTACAGGAAAAGTGCAGTGCCCACTGAAGCATAAAATGTAATTTTTCTGTGTTTCTACCTTATAAATACCTCGCATGCTCTTCCACCTGGCTGGGAACACTCTCCCCTATTTCTCTACAGTTCATTTTTTCACATTTTCACAGAAATACTCCCTCTTTGTGGAAACTCTCCCGAGCTACCCAATCCCAATAAACTTCTACAGCACTTGCTGCCAGTTCCATGCATTTGGCAGATCAGACATAGAGTCTTGTATTGTTAGTGTTTTATATATTATTCATTCAGAAGCTATTTATGGGCCACTCACTGTGCGCTGTATTGCCTTAGGTGCTAGAGGGAATTACAGATAAGGATAAGTCACGATCTCTTCAACCAGGAAGTTACAGTACAGTGGGGGGGGGGGGATAAACAATAACGCAGAAATGATTATAAGTCAAAGTAGGAAATAATGAGTCCCCGAAGAGGTGGCCATTGGAATTCTTTAATTCTATAATACCACTGGATAGAAGCTCCCTTCATTTTTTTGTTCCTTCCTAATTAATTATAAGCTTCCTCAAACCACAAACCTTATCTCAGGCTTTGGACCTTAGCTTCTAGTTGGTCATTTTGTACATTTGGAAACTTTAATGACTATTAGGGTGTTTTCATGACTCATTTAAGGAATACAAGCAATGAATACCCAGAAAATGGAAATTTACTCAAATCTCATTATTATTTTTAATACTGAGGTAAAATTAATGAAGTTTTATTTTATTGAAATTTAAGTTATGCCAACACATTAAATCATATCGCAACAAATTCCAAGAGATATTCTCACTGCTTAAATTTTATTAGAACTTTGTGAGACATATGAAGCCTACGAAATAATCCCCCACCTGTATTTAATACATTTTTGTGAAATTATTGTTTTAATAGTATTTGCTATAAGCAAAATTTGTCTGGCATACAAAAGGACTATATACTACATATATTTATATTTTCTGGATATACTAATGATTCTGTTGAGGACTGTATGAAATGTCAAATTAAAAGAAATATCACTGGAATCACTGTTGCCTCCATTTAAGGTGTGTACGAGGAGGCGTAACTGAAATGGAGAAACTATGGGAAATGGAAAGATCAGCAAATGAAGAGATAAAATAACTCCTATGAAGAAATTTTAAAAAAGCAGGCATCTGAAGTTTTGAATTTAAACTCTGGGCTCTGCTACTTACAATGCATGTTCTCCTGAGCAAGCTACTTAAACTTCTCTAAACTTCAGTTTTCTCAAACGTAATGCATAGAACATTGCCTAGCGTACAAAAACATCGTATTGCGTAAATGAGCAAACTATGGGAAGTACCTAGCCCAGTGCTTTACACATAGGAAAAATGCAAACAATATACAACTGTTATTCTCACTTGGGGTATTTTAACAAAGCTAAAATGTGGGTGGCCCCCTCTTTTCTACTACTGGAAAAATAGCTTGATTCTGATTATAGAATGTCAGGCTTTTGAATCCAAAAACTTGTAAATTTCTTTAAAATGAAAGTAGGGTAAGAAAAGAACTGGAAACAAGGATGGGTTGCCAACTTCATATTTTTCAAAGTAAGGGAAGCAATGGTAGAAAAACCATTCTCTTTGGAACTTTTGTTTGTTTCTGTTTGTGGTCAGGGGCCACCTTGTTGTGGTCACCGTAGTCATAGTTGTCTACAGGCTGTGTTTGGGGACCACTGAATTACATATTATTTTAAAGTTCAGGAATTTTTTCAACTTAAAAATTGTTTAATTCTATGATTCCATGACAGCATGATACACATATGTACAGATAAATCCCACTTTTTAAAATTTTAAAATAGTATGGGGGTACAGAGGTCTTTGATTGTGTGGATCACTTTTGTTATGCCTACGCCAGGGTTGTTAGTGTGCCCATCCCTGAGATAGAGCTCACTGCCCATCCCCTCTCCTCTCCACCCCACTGCTCGAAGTCCGCTGAGATTTACTTCTCTCTGTGCACAAGTGTGCCCATCAGTTGCTTCCATTAATAGTGAATACATGTGGTGTTTGTTTTCATTATTAATTTAGATACTTTACTTAGGATAATGATCTCCATTCTATCCAAATTGTTGCAGAAGACCTGCACTCATCCTTCTTCAAGGTTGAGTAGTATTTTGTAGTATACATACGCCACATGTTCATAATTCACTCATGAAGTAATGGCTACTCGGGTTGATCCTGTATCTTCGCAACTGTGCGTTGTGCTGCCATAGTCATTTGAATGAAGAAGTCTTTTTGATAAAATGACTTATTTTCCTCAGAAAAAAAATCCTTACATGCCAATTAAAATATGAAATTCACTAATAACAGAGAGTGAAAAGAGTATGAAAAAGATGTTCTAAATCTTCACAAACATACTGAGAAATCTAGATTTCTAGTCCCTTCCTTTACAATGAATGACAATTATTTACTTTTCAAGAACAGATTAACCTTGGTTTATTCACGTATCAGAAAATAAAAGCTAACAGTAGAATGATTATGAGCTTTGGAATTGAACAGAATTGGATGTAAATCACTGGCTCATCAGTCACCAATTTTGTGAGAAGTTGCCTAAACACTTAGCTTCTCAGAGCATATGTATTCTCTGGGGAATATTGATCTACAAATATCTCAAGAGCAGTTGTGAGGAATAAAGTGAGAAAATCCACATGAGTACTTAGTGCTTGGTAAATAGTATTTATTTTAAAATGCGTGTCCTCCCTTTCTCCCCTAGTTTTCCCAGATGTTCTGTTTCTACATATTATCCCAGCCTAATTATTAACAGAATCCTGTTTTACATTTAAAAGTATATAAGATTGGCTGACTATCTAGGAAAGCAACCTCTCCATTATATGTTCTTTTGAGAATTACCTTCATTCTCGGGCCAAAGCTTTTCAAACAGTTTTCTAGAAAATATAAGGATTTAATGAATGCCTAGTGTTTATAAGTGTGGAGAAAAGGACAGACATTTCATCATTACAGTTGTATTTCCTGAGAATCATTTTTTTCATCTACTATTTACTTCAACTAGCTATACTTCCAGGGCCAAGCTATCTAATATATTTCAGTGTTTGTTCTAAAATCTCATATAAATTGATGAATGAAGATGAACAGTGGGTCAGTAGAATATATATTACATAGTAAATGCCTAATATGTGATTATAATTATTATATTCTTTTAAAACAGGTAAATTCATACATTTATGAAAAAAGCATATATCCATACCACCTCTCAGGTGTGTGTGTATGTATAAAATTATATTAGTATTCTTTGACCTTTCACAAATGTCTTCAAGAATTATGCCAAGAAAATAATTTGGGATGGAATCAATTACTTCCATGTAATAACATTCATTTCAGTGTAGGTTTCTTGTAAAACATTCTAACAGTTTTATTTAGGCATAATAGATACATAACAAACCGCACCTAATTAAAAGCTTATAATATTATAAGTTTTGACATATATACAAACATATATGTATTTCTGAAGCCCATAATACAATTAATATAATATGTTTTTGTCTTTTCTAAATGTTTTCCCCTTTCCCTTGTAGTCCATTCCTTTCTCTCCTCTCTTATCCTCAGATAAGCCTCAATGCAGTTGGTAAAAAGATGGGCAACTTAAAGGAACAAGGGAATACCAGATAAATAAATTTATATTAATATTGGGTATGAAGCATGATGGTTAAAGCATGGACTTTGGAGTCAGATAGCTCCAATTCTAATCTTTTTTGGCTATTTAGTACTTGTTTTACCCTAAGTTAAGCCTGAGCTTCAATTTCCACATTGCTAAGAAAGATAATGCTTGCCTCAGATAATAAATGAGCTAAAATACTCATAGAACTTAGTTGAGAATTGATTTTGGCATTGTGTGTAGGACTCAATAAGTGGTAGTCATCAGGTACCGAAAATAAAATGAGATGTAGAATATTTAATGAGCTTTGGAGATGGTATCATTATGTAATAAATACAAGTAATCAATTATTTAGAATACCACATTTTAATTTAAAAATACATTTATAAATTCATAGAAAACATAAATACATTTATAAATTCATATTTGTAGATATATCAATATAGTAACAATGAATATTACTATGTATTTCTATTGTCTTCATTTCCTTTTTCAGGATTGTCTAATGTTCCTTGATAATACTCTCACTTTGATAATCAAATAAAAATAGAAATATTTTAGATAAAAAGAATAAGTGTGATTTTCATTCACTTATTTACTAGTCAAACATTTATTGGGTACTTAATATATACCAGACACTCTGGGCATTGAAGTGAGAAAATTACAATGACAAATTCAATCTGGGGGGGAAGAAGGACACTAATCACATCATATTTTTTTTCATTTAATTAATAGAACAGCTTTGACTAAGAAATTAAGTGCTAAGTTACGAGTTATACAAAATAGAATTTAAAAGCAGGGTGTATTATTTCACTTCTAAAAACACGTATCCTTTATGTGAAATATAATTTCTCAGCATATATTACTTTTACTTCTTCAGAGAATTTTTAATTAATTTTGTCTGTGTCTATTGTAGAAATCCTATAATGGCATCCCCCATGTATATAATCTACCTTGAATCAAAATTGCTAAGTTAATAAGGAATATCCCTACTTAACACTCTTTTATTTTGCATTATAAATAACTAGTTATCTAAAGCACATTTTATAAGAATAACTCTAGATTAGAGAAACCAGTTGCACTTCATTTTGGCTCTAAAACAACCTAGGCTTCTTTGTTATTGTGAGAATAGTAAATTCACACTAAATCCCTTTTCTCATTAAAATCAAAACTATCTCCAAATATGTTATTTCTTTGTATTAGAAATCTGTTTCATGTAAAACAAAATTACTATTGGTCACTGGCACATACAAGTATATATACTAATTATACATTTAAGCAATGAAAATGAATTAATAAATGTCAAGAAATTCAAAAATATTTAAAATAACCACAATAGCAGAGTATATTGTTATTGAGAAAAATATCTCTTATATTATCAAAATGGAGTCTACTACAAACTCAAGCTAGTTATTAATCATTTCAAACATAAAGGAACTACAAGAGTTACTGAATTTGAGCTTTCCGTATTACCATCTTGAGTTTGCCCTGAAACTGGTTAGAATGTCCGGGTTCTCTAGCCTTATATGTTATGGTAAAGTGCTAATGCCTGACCACAAGCAGCACTTTGCCAGGCTCAGACATCATGTGGAAACACTAATGATTCATAATGAGGCCACCAGACATCAATTACATAAACGAGGCTAGGAACGGAGCCAACACAGGTACACTCTACTAATGTGTTCATCTCTGTTGGCCCAAAGCCAACTGCGTGACAGGTGAATGCCCCTAACGCCACTGGGGCATGACTCGTTTCCTTCCGAGAGGAACTGGACACTGCGTGTCTTGGTGTTCTGTGTGATCTCTGTCTGTCTACGGACGCTTTAATGACCCATATCAGTACATCTAATGAGAAGACATCCGAAGGGCCAGTAAATTCACATACTAGAAAGAGCACAAGGTAATAAAGAAAAGTTACAAGTAAAAAAATATGAACATCTGAGGCTGATACAGAACTTAATTTCTAAAGCCCAAAGCAAAAATCATACAAATGGCAACATAAGTTTTTCCTAATATTTTTTAATTTTAAATAAGTACAATTCAATTTCATTAACGGATTTAATGTAATTGGCTTGGAATCAGAACATGAAGCACTTTTTCCTTACTCTCATTGTATATTTTATAACATCTAGCAAAATATTTTCCATTACCCTAGATCTTTGAGTTTATATCAGAAAAGAGCAGGGAGAGATAATTCCTTGAATACAATGTTTTTGACATGTGTAAGGCCAATTAATGAACGATAAGTATACAGAGAAGGACCTCAACAGTGTAATAAAACGAATATGTAATCAATACAACCAAATGTAATGTGCTCTATAGTGCCTTGGAAATAAATTGATCAGAGGTTTAAAAGGGATGCAAAGCCAGGCACAGTGGCTCATGCCCGTAATCTCAGAACTTGGCAGGCCGAGGCAGGTGGATTACCTGAATCCACAGCCAGAGTGAAATCAGCCAGAGCCAGAGTGAGACCCCTTTCTCTAAAAATAGCTGAATATTGAGGTGGGCACCTATAGTCTCAGCTACTTGGGAGGCTGGTGCAAGGGAATTGCTTAAGCCCGGGAGTTTGAGGTTGCTGTGAGCTAGGACATCATGGCACTCAACTGAGGGTGACAAAGTAAGACTGTCTCAAAAAAACAAGTGATGCAGAAGTTCAACATATCAGAATTCTATGGGGAAAAACTATATTCTGATAATTTTGTGATATAATAAAATATCTATTAAAATTGTTCATAGGTTACTTTTGGTGATCACAGGTAACTTAAGGATAGAAAGACCAAATCAAGTGTCAAGCCCTTCATTAGCACCTTCATGTCCTTTGTCGGCAGTGTCCAAGCAAGACCAGCTTCCTCTGAGCAGGAAGAGGAAAATAAGAAGGTACAGGTGGTGGCCGACATGGAGTCAGCATTTGTGATCAGGATGCTTGCTCCACGTGGATCACACAGGACTCTTGGCATATGAATGAGAAGCAGCAAAGCCGGAATTCACCCCCGTCCTGTTGTAGATTAAAGATAGCCACAGTCCGGGCTACTCCTCCCACTGTGAGATGAAGCCCAGTTTTCCTTCTCTTTACTAACTTGCTGGACAAGTGGAATGTGAAGGAAGTGACGTTCTTGGACGGGTGCAGCCAGATCAGAGTTTTGCAGTTTCCTCCTGAGAACACTTCTGGGACACTTCCTGGCACGTCGAGAGGACGTCCAGACAGGCTGCATTAAGAGGGATCAAGGCGCTCAGAGGACAACGCTAGCTGAGTGTCCAGTCACAGCCAGGACCACCTTGCCAGCCGTGTGAACGAGCTCTGTTAGGTGCCTTGACCCCCCAGCTTCAGTCTAGCAGCCCTGACGGGAGCTGCGCAGAGCAAGGATTATGTTTACCAGACAATTCAGCCAAAATTCCAGATTTGTGAGCAAAATAAAGGATTGATTTTGTCTTTAGATATTAAGTTTTCAGATGGTTTGTTACCCAGCAAGACCTGACTGAAATGTTGGTCAAGGCCAACTAGTCAGAAGCTTTATCACAGAGCTCTGTTTACTGGCACGTAGCTTATTTTGGAACAATGTCATCTAGATGACAGCAGCTGGCAGCATGCTTTGCCTGGAATGTTCACTAGCCATGCGGTATACCTCTGGCCAGATTGCTCAGTCTTTTTTATGAGCTCTGCTAGAGACTCGGTATTTTTTCTTTTTTTTGAGACAGAGTCCCACCCTGTGCCCTGAGCAGAGTGCAATGGCATCATAGCTCACTGCAACCTCAGATTCGGGCTGTGGGCATCCCGCTGCCTTGGCCTTCGGAAGCCGCTGGGATTACAGGCGCTCGCCCCGGTATCGGCTGGGTTTTTCCTTTTTTTTTGGTCGAGGAATTTTATGCCCACTCATCTACTACCCTTCTTTCAGATGACACCCATGCTTGAGGTCTGACTATGATCATCAGCCTAACACTGCAAACTGGAAGTTTTTATCATACATATGAACTGCTGTGTTAGTCTGTTTTATGCTGGTCTAAAGAAAGTACCTGAGGCTGGGCCATTTATGAAGAGAAGAGGTTTTTAAGAAAATAAAACAAAAAGAAAGAAAGGTTTATTCAACTCACAGTCCTGCAGACTTAAATAAAAAGCATTCCACCAGTATGTGCTTCAGGTGGGAGCTTCAGGAGCTTCCAAGCAAGGTTGGGGGTGAAGGGGAAGCTGGTGTGTTACTGGGCAGGAGAAGGAGCAGAAGGAGAGGGGAGGGGGCCGGGCCCTTTAAAAAACTCGCCCTCACGTGAACTGGTGGAGTGAGGACTCACTCGTGACTGCGGGGAGACACCAAGCCATCCAGAAGGGACATGCCCCTATGACCCCCAACACTTCCCTCCAGCCCCCACACTCAACACTGAGGATCAGATTTCAGCATGAGCTGTGGTGAGGTCAAGAACCCAAACCTTATCAACTCTTCAATGGTGGCTGTGCCATTTGTCACAGTGATTATAAACTACCTAAAATGACCTACGGTCTCAAAACGACACTGTCCTTCAGGTAATGAATTTTAAGCATAGAGACATTTGCTCTGTTTCGACTTAAAAGTAAAGCCTGAAATGTTCATATCAGGCAGAAGATTTTAAAATAGTGTCACCACTTGGTGTTCTCCATGGTCTGCGTGAAATGCCCAACTTTGTTTTCAAATTCTATATAGCATGGAGCACTAACCAATGTGCATAATTTAGTTCAATTAGAAATTTATACTGTAAATAAAACAGGTTTCATAAGTCACTTCAGACTAGTCAGGGTATCATTGCAACTAAAAATGATAATTAAAAATTAAAGAAAATAATTAGCATGCCTTTCAGCTTTTAAAATCAGACAGATGTTTTACTAACTGTTAGGAAAACTGGAGTAGTACTTGCCTTGGGCCCAAACAAATGTGTCTATTTCACTAATTTCTGTGTAGTGCTTAATTTTTAAGAGAACCAAATATTTTATAATGTGCAAAGCCAGACCAAGAACTTTAATTTTTACTAGTTATACACATATATAGAATTATATGTATATAAACATATATAATATGTATTTATAAAAATGGCAGTTGAATTACACTGCTTGGTTAGTCCTCTTTCTTACAGAAATACTCTTGTCTTCATTAGAAAGACGTGCTGCTCCATGATTTTAGATGGAAAATGCTGGCTTGAGAGCAGTTGAATTTCAGTTACCGAGCAGTGTTAGTGTCAGGGAGGATCAGAGAATAGTAGAGGGAGGACATAGAAACTTTAGACATACAGCTCAGGGGAAAAGGCTTCCCACAATCCAAAGATCTGGGATGACCCAGAGATGTAACTGCATGTATATTGACACATTAATGTTAAAATCAATTGATCTTAGTAATCCATAGCTCTATTAGTCAGACTCCAATATTTAGTAACTTACTATTGATTACACTGACAAATTCTGATAGACTCTTGGAAGCAAAGGGGTCAGATCGGAAAAGCCACAACAGCCATTCCTCCATGGTAGCAATTTCCCAGGTGAGTGTTTACAGAAAAGCTGGGCTTTTAAAAAGTCTCAAATTGGTGTCCCAAAGACCACATCCAATCAAAAGAAGTGTTTTCCTTGAAAATAACAGTGACCAAGATGTTTTAAAGCAATGGTTCTCAACCTTCCTAATGCCACGGCCCTTTAATACAGTTCCTGTGGGTTGCGACCCACAGGTTGAGAACTGCTGTTTTAAAGCAATTGAACTTGAATACCTTCAGAAGGGGCCACAAATCTCCAGTTTTGTCTCTTCTCCCTCACTTCTTTAAAAGCCTGTTTTTACCCATTCCTGGGCTTTGCTTGGCTCCCCAAAGAATATACATTTAAAACTCTGAACTGCATTTTTAAATCTTATTATCTTTAAGTATCTCTTAGATATGATATATGACACACACACATGTTGCAAGTTAGGCTGTGCACAAAGTATACACTCTATATAATGAAAGAGAAGAAAAAGGATCAAAATGGTTAAATGGAATTTGTTTCCCTATTCGAATAACAGACCTGGTCATTTGAATTCCTTAATATCCAATCTTAACAAAATGCTAATAATGCTTTAAAGGCAGTAGTATAATTCCCCTGAATCAACTAAACTCTAATTTTACTAAAAAATAATCTAATAGGAATGAGAGGTAATAAGATGTATAACATATCTTATAAATGGCATCTAAGACAAAACAAAATTACAATTATCTTCATTTCATGATGCAATAATTGTTGCCAGGAAAAGAAAATAAGGATGTGACAGCTTAAGAGTCTATCAGCTGAAAATGCATAACTATTGCTGCTGAGAAATTTCATAACACATATTCCAATCGCCTCCCCAAATAAACAACAGACTGTGTTTCAAAAATGTACTAGAAGCCTATTAGCAAATTATCTTCTTTGTTTTGAGTTGTTTAAAGCCACTAGGACTCAAGACAATTGTTCATCTTCTCACTCTCTCTCTGTCTCTCTGGCTCTCTCTCTCTGCATAGATATTTTTGATTAAAACAGAAACAACACACTACCACAAAAAAGAAGAAAATATTCATATTTGGTAGGTTTAGGTGAAATAACTATGCACTGAATAATAAAAACAAAGGCAAAATGTGCCTTTTTAGTACGTTAATTATAATCCATCATTTACCCTATCTTTAGCATACACAAAGGAAAAATAACATTTGTACCTATAGGTATTCTAATGAGATTAGACATGAAGCTTTTGAAATAAACCTCAAACAGCTATTACCAACCCTTATTACTGTTTAGTAGCTTCGCTCACATAGCCATTTAGTCACAAATCGGTGGCTATGGACCAAATCCATCCAGACTTCTAAAAGGACATAAACACCTCAGGGGACAAAAAAAGGATGCTGCAAAGCCTTCCTTGAGTGGGAGTTCAACTACTTCCCATGGCAGTTTGCACACGTTTTCCAGCATGAATTTCACTTATTTGAACAGGTGAAAGTAATTAGATTTTTAAATGATTGTATTGTCAATGGGTCTGCACTTTGACAGAAAAATTCATACTGACTGTAAAAACCCTAAAACTCATAAAAATAGGAATTTCGGGGAAAATGATTAGTAGCACGTTCCTACGTTTCCATACACACACAAATCTAAAGAATTAAGTATCTCTTTTTTTGTATGGTATGTAAAATAACCACAGACAGTAGAGATAGAATTGTTTTGTTGGCAATCAGCTGTGAGAAGTACTAAGCACTTTCTATAGGGAAATTCTGAAACTACATTTAAAAAAACAGAAACCTACATTGCGGTTGCTGTCAATCGTACTGTGCTATAGCTTATTGTAAAAATTAGATTGAAACAACTTAAAAATCTCAGTAAAGGGCTATTGTTAGACTCTAGTGATCTGAAAATGGTCTTTTAGAGATCTAAAGAGATTAATCTTCTCTAAACACAGAAGTCATTTCATGTAAAAAATCATACAATGAAAACTGCAGAGGTTTAATTTCTGAAAAGCCCAGATAATTATATATTCTGTGGCTCTCAGACTTCCTTACCCATAGTGGGACTCAGTTTTAACATTCATATTTCACATTTGGTATTAGAATCAGAACCCTGAATAGGTTCAAAAGAGCCATTCTGAGTGTAACAGGAATTCACTGTGTACATTCTGTAATCCACCTGTTCTATAACTAAGGTTTCGATATATACTGATTAATTAGGCTGAAAGAATAAAATAGGTTTCTTCTGTATTAAATTAAACTCACCAGTTTAAAAATAGAATGCATACAATTAAGTTAAGGTCGACTCTTAAAAAAAAATGCCGGAGATGACCAAAGAAAATGCATAGTGCTTTCAAAGGGAAAGTTAAACTTGGTGTGTTAAGTTGTAATTTTTAAATATGAGTAATGCTATTGTGTACGAGAGCCTGCCGAAAGAAAAAAAAATTAAAAGTGAATCCTAGCTATGTTCATATTAATTACATGATACAGCCTGATTAGATGGGAGTAATTAGCGTATGCTGAAGTAAACTGAGTTTGAAAGCTTACTCAACATTATTAAGCGCCCTTTTTGAAAGTAGCGAATGGCTTAATTTAATTTGTGCTGGTTAGAGCACACAGACTTCCAAATATCAAGACAATACTAAATTTACTCTTTCACCCAAATCATACTAATAAATGCAGAGAAGAGACGTCTGAATGGCACTAGCCAGGGATTATGTGCTTGATTTAACATTTTTTTCACGATTAATATTCAGCACAGACTGATTTATTCTCATCAAAATCATCAATGCTCATGTGATTTTTGCCCATTGCTTTTCTCACAAAGTAAATGAGACGGCTGCAGGTCCACGATGTCCTCAAACACTATGAAAATGTAAATGTAAAATAATGGTTAGATTCTATGTGAACAAAATATAAAAACTTGTTTAATATAATCACAAGATTTTAAAACAGTAAGTTCTAAAAGAGGGACGTGTTTCATCTGTTACATTTAAAAGTAGGATTTTTCTGGAAGTAAGATTAATCACAAACTATATATCTACATTCAATTGAATATAAACAACCATGTGTTGTCCATTAGTAAGGCATTTGCTCAGGGTTATTTTCCTAGCTATGGTGATGAATTTGCACCAATCCATCTACACAGTCTCACCCAGTTCTCCTTGTCACCAACTGCACACATTTGCCAGCCAGCTGCCTGGGGTGAGGGGAGTCTCCTGTGCCACGTAACAAAGAGAAGCTCGCGGGCCTGCAACTGGGATGAAACCCATGACCTCTACTCCACTAACACTGCGGACAGCCAAGGGAGCTCATTGGCCACTGATTAAAATAAATAAAATAAATAAATGTACACTTTGTCAGGCAAGAAACACTGGCATTAGCCTTCAAAACATATGCTAAATTTTATGGGAAACAAATTTCATGAAATTCAACACTACCATCATCACAATGAAACTACTGTAAAACTGAAGAGGAGAATGAGCTTCAAAAAGAAATGAACAGCTAAGGTAATTCATAAATGTAGGATAAAGTTTCATTCAGTTGGTTAAAAGTCACCTTTAAATAAATGCCTTTTACAAGGAAGGACATGAGTTAAATGAAGCTCTAACATAGTATTTTTCATGAAAATTTCTGAAGACATATAAGCAAGTACCCCTTGGGCAGGAATACTGATAGTCACATGTTTGGTCCCTTATCATGTGTGTAAATTTTGCCTTTCAAACTACACACACAAACATATATACATACATATACACACCCACACATACATACATATGTACTTATATCAGCAAAAGGGGAGGACTAAGAAAGAAGGTAATTTCTAAATTCGAGGCTATCTTATGATAACATTACAGATATCTTTAAAGTAACACTTATGAAAAGATCAAGAGTACAAAAAAAAAGTTAGAGGTGGCATTCGTAGCTCAGTGGGTAGGGTGCCAGCCACATACACCCAACTTGGAGGGTTCAAACCCGGCCTGGGCCAGCTAAAACAACAATGACAACTGCAACCAAAAAATAGCCGGGCGCTGTGGTGGGTGCCTGTAGTCCCAGCTACTTGGGAGGCTGAAGCAAGAGAATCGCTTAAGCCCAAGAGTCAGAGGTTGCTGTGATGCCACAGCACTCTACCGAGCGTGACATAATAAGACTGTGTCTCAAAAAAAAAAAAAGTTAGAACATGAAAAAAATTGTTTAGCCACCCTTTGCTCAAATGTTAGGATTTTCCCTCTTTATTTAGTTGCTATCTCCTGTTGGATCTACATTTCTGTGTGTATCTGCCTTCTTTCAGTTATAATCACTGCCTTGTGAAAGGTGTACTCAGAAATGGATTAAACTTTAAGACATTCAAATTATGTCACCAGCATTTTTTCCCACATAATGTTAATCTAAGTATGCCTACCATTTTATAAGTCAACCAAAACCTGTTTCTTATACACTGCACTTAGTGCATTATATATTCTCAACTCTGAGTTCCCATAAACTTAGTGGGCATACAGTATATAGTAGAGTTTATCTTTAATTACAATTATTTGCCAAAATATCTTCTCTTCCATGCTTCTGAAGTAGGAACATGGCTTATTCATCTTTGCCTCTTTAGCAACAAGTCAAGTGCTTTACATATAAAAGGTGCTTAATAAATGAATGTTGAATAGAAGAATGGATGAATTCCCATTAAAATTTACTTTCTTTGTTTTGATCTATTATCCCGTTGAGATCTATTTGAATGAGAATTACATTAACTATTCCACCCACCTTTGTATCATCTTTAAATGTGATAATCAGGTCTCCTACATTTTACCATCCGAAGTCATTGATAACCTTGGAAATGATAGGATTTCTGCCATGTCAGCCATGGACCTCTCTTTCAGTTATCATCTACCCATTAACAAGTAACCTTTGAGTATGTTCATTCAAGCAGCTATGCTCCATTAATTCTATAGTCTCTTTTTCTCCAACTTGTTCACACAAATATCTTCAAAGATTTTTTCAAAAAAGCTCGCTATAATCAAGATTAATTATATCCTCAGCATTCACTGAGCACTCTATGAAAAAAAAAGGGAGTTTGACTTTGCATATCACACTGTTATTTAGAACCATTCTGGCTACCACCAATAACACCAATTTTGAAAGCTTACAAACATTCTATCAAATTATCTAAACGCCCAGACCAATATGGAAGGAAGTTCTGCTACATATCCAGCTTTTCTAATGTTTAAAATATGTCTCTTGGACTCATCTCCAATGTATAAATTATTCCTGTTTTGATATCTCAAGTGCCACTCACTTTCATTCTGGGATAACTATAAGTTGTTTCAGTACTGCATTCTGTATGAGCCTGGATATTTAAGTAGCTAAATATTCCTTATAATTGTTCACTTAGCATAGAATTCCTCAGAAACTTGTTTCTTTCCAACCGTTGCAGCTCAGTCTCCTTGACAGAGGAAGAGTAATATAGAACTTCAGTTCTGCTTTGTTACCATAATCTGCTAGCATTACACCACTGTCCTAAGCATTAAAGTTATGCAGTGTTATTTTAATTTTAACATAGCTTAAAAATATTGGCTTATTTTTTTGCCTGTATTGTAAACCCTACATCAATCTTTATGATCCCTGACAACTTTCTTGTGATTATGACTCTTAATTCTCTCTCTTTTTACTATAAATTCGCTGTATTTTTTATTTTTACTATTTTAAAAAATACTTTGTTACACCTTCCTCACCATCACAGTGTCATCCTGTCAATTTTTTTAGAATTGTAATTCTGAACCTTTTCTTTAGCCGGGTTCCTTGTTAGCAGTTTTGGCTTTGGGCTTACCCTAGTTGTAGACATTCTTCCTATAGCAGATCTTTGAAACTAAAAGAGATAATCAATGAATTAGGAACATGATTCACATTATACAGCCCATTCCAGGTTACTTTTGAAATTTCATGAAGAACTAGCAATCCAGTCTTATTAAAAAATGCATTCTATAAGCAACTTAGCTGCTTGAACAAGTTTTTACTTTGTTTTTCATAACACATTGCAAAAAGGTTTTAATAATATTTAAACATGCTAAATTAATGAAAGTATCAAAAGTGGATGAGAAGAAAGTCTTAAACTGTCATTGGTGGTTAAATTTCCTGAGTTTTATGAATATATAATGATTTTTATAAATATTACTACTAAAATGTCTATGAAAAAAGCTTGTCATTAACTATCTTAATCCTAAATTTTTTTCCCTTGAAACAACTTAAAATTTAAGCTTTCTTCGACATAGAATATGACATTATGGCTGGACAAATTACATTTGAAATTTCTTTTCCTAAAGCCTACAGTCTCTTTTTGACTTATATGTAGGATTTTTTTTCTCGGCCATTTCAAACTCTAACTTAATATGTCAACTATCTCCCAACACTCTTTTCTTTTTACACTGTCAACCATTCTTTTATATTGGTTAGAAAGAATTAAGTCCTTTGAGGCATTTTCCTTTATGGTTTTCTCTACATTGTTACACAAGACTGAAATCAATTCTTAATTATCCTAGGCAAATTGTGCTTTCAAGTTCTTATTGACATTTAAGAACAAATATAATTTATTACATAGTTTGATCATGATTTGAGTACTGTCCCTAATGTTTATTCATATTTGCCTAACATGTCTCTGATGGGCAATGCTTTGAAACCAAACCTTTGCTCTGTCTAAGGAAGACAAAAGGGTCTGAAGAGAAGGAAAGGCAGATCCATCTTAGCTGGTGAGTCATCATTGTGTGGCTGCCTTAATGAGATCGAAAATTACCAGCACTTCCTAGTGAAGTTTCGATATGTCTTCACTGTTTGGTTTTAGGAGCATAAAGAGTTTAAATTGTTTATAAATAACCAAATACTATCCAAACCAAGTTAAAACAACTTTTGAACAGTTGACAAAGTCAGATTACACATTATTCTACTTGTCTTTATTAGCTGGAATAATTGAGAGCTAATTATATTTTTTTAGATCTTACATTGTATCTCAGGCTTTGCATCTTACGCTATAGACTTTGGATCTTAGACTACAAATGTTATGGTAGCTTTTCAACATCTATTTTCCTGATAAAGAATTTTTTTGGCCTAAAAACTACAGTTTTTGGATATTTTTGGCTATAAGCATCAGAAAACCTAATTTGCTTATCTAAGGAAGAGGAACCTTATTTTCACACAACAGGAAATCTAGAAGTAGTTGGGAGGGTTTCAGAATACTTTGATTTAGTGATTTAATAATATCAATAAGGCTACAACATTCAGTTTATCTAATCAGATTTTCTTTACAGTCAAAAGATGGTTATAAAGAGAAACAAAGGTGAATTGCTTCTTTTATATTACAAAAGGTTGAGAGGGAGAAAAAAAGGAAGGAAGGATACAAGTGTCCAAAAGAAAGAGAGGGAAACATCTCTGTCCCTCTATTAAGCAAGGAAGAATGTTAATAGAAACCTCCAGCCTCTCTCTTCATTTCCTACTGACCAAAAATGGATCACATTATTGGGTAAAGGTGGCAAGGGTGGTTGAGGGTAAAGAGGTGGCAAGAAAGTGGCTACAGGTAGAGAGCAGGAACTGAATTATAGCTAGGTACCAAATTCTGGCTAGCAACTGTTCCCTAGTGGGAACACACCCAGCAAATAACTTCTAATGATCTTTAACTAACCTGCTGCTCATTACCCTCTAATTTGCATAGCATGGATTAAGTTTTTATGAAGGATTATAGCAGGATGAATGCATAGTAATGAAACTGTTATATAACCCAACCTGTTACATAATGTTATATAACCCCAATTTCTCAATCACCCCAAAGATGGAAAAAGCAATCAAT
Source organism: Perodicticus potto (assembly GCA_963574655.1). Taxonomy (NCBI): domain Eukaryota; kingdom Metazoa; phylum Chordata; class Mammalia; order Primates; family Lorisidae; genus Perodicticus; species Perodicticus potto. The sequence goes on along the minus strand of CAUYRH010112518.1, from coordinate 62,071 downwards.
TTCGTCAGGAGAAAGGAGGGACAAACTAGTGAGTGTATAAAAGACAGGGTTTGCTCAGACTTCACTCGCCAAGAATGACTGGTCTCTCTCTCTTGAGATATACTTTCACTTTGTAATAAATGTTGTGTGAGATTTCTTTATTTCTGTGATCATCCATCATTGGCTTGACTCAGCACCAGTTATCATTCTTGACGCTGGAAACCGGAGGCTGGGGGAACAGAGAGAAGGACCTAACAACATGACCATTTCTGAATCAATTGTAGATGCAAGATAGAATTACTCTTAGACTGATAGAATTATTCTTAGACTGATAGAATTACTCTTACTCTTAACTGATGTAAAGTTAATTCTATAAACTGCATTGCTGCTATTCAGTAGAATATTTAGTGGTTTAAATATTGAAAAAAAATTCAATATAGATATCCAAGTATCAATTGATTCCCTATTGAGTGACTGTATTTGGAAACTAATTCATTAGTATCCCATACGACCCAGATCCTTCATTGAGTTTGTAGAAGGAATTTACTGAAGGAGTCTAAGAACAAAACTCTCCATTTTCTGAGAGAACTATAGAAACTATTCCTTTTGTCTCATGAGATGTGGCCTATGAATCACATATTCCTTTACGTATTTGGCAACCATCTGACAATCACTAAAGAGAGACAGGCAGAGGATGAGCCTTAGGATAATGCTGATAGTACTGAGAAAGAGTGGGAATGGTAGGGAAGCCTTAGGATAATGCTGACAGGAGAGAGGGTGGGAATGGTAGGGAACCTTTGGGATAATGCTAAAAGGAGAGAGGGTGGGAATGGTAGGGAACCTTTGGGATAATGCAGACAGGAGAGTAGGAATGGTCAACAAACTAGACAGATCCATACTGACATCACTGAACCAATAAAATAAACCAATCTTGAAACCCATCTAATTCTTGATTTCCATTTACTGAATGAATCAATAAATCTCCATTCATATTTTTTACCATGTGAACCGGACTTCCTATAACTTTCAAATTTATCCTAGGTGATCACAATCTAGAATTATTTAACTCAGAAGCAGTGTGTTTTCAAGATAGAGTGCTATTTTGTACTGGTAAAGCAGATAAAACATATGTAACTATATGTACTCTCAGGACAAATTCCAAGCAATGAAAGTCTTACCATTTTTGTTTTGTTTGTTTTTCTTTTTTCTCACTTAGTTTGTATTTACTTTTATAATTCAATGGGTGCGAGTATAGTTTTGTTACACTGATATATTGCTCTGGGGTGAAGTCAGGGCCTTCCGTGCACATACTACTGAAGAAACACATGTTGTACCCACTAAGCAACCTCCTGTCTTCCACCCCACTTCTAACCACCCACTCCTACAAGTTTCCATCATCTCACAGAGTCCATCTTTACAGCTTCCTCAGGATTTTCAAATGGCAAGAAAAAACTAATGATATCTAATTATATGATTAATCAAGTTATTAGAAAAAGTGCAATAATCTAGATAGTACATTCGTATCTCTTCAAGGCCATTCCAAGAGCTGTGATTGGGCTTTCCTGATTGGAAAACAGGTACAATATGCTCAAAATTGCCCCTTCTCCACATAATACAGATAAGAGTCAGAGACCTTAAGTCTTAGAAGATATCTGAATAACCAATATGAATTAGCCCTATTTCTCTATTTAGCTATATGGGTGCTCATTTATACAACCAGGAAATAAAATTTCCTAAGCGTTTACAACTATCAAATCTAGGAAATTGCTTTATTTTGAATCATAATTATCATTATTTAGTCTTGATAAAAATATTACAATGCCTCTGTTTTATTCATTTCACCAATTAAACTGTTTCTCTACTATGCTCTGTGCCATGGTTGAAGAAATTTGCAAGAATATGTGATACTCGCAAAGCTTTCTTTGATTTTGAAATCAAGCTCTCATACTTGCCAATATTTACACATATGATGCTTACATTAATAGCAACCAGCAATCATTGCTTACTTTTAACTGAGTAGGTATTACTTCCTAGAAAATCTTCCTTGAGGTTCTATTTCCTGGAGTCCTTAGTTAATTTCTTCATTGAAGAGTTTTATGTTTAGCCACATCTAGACCAGACTACTTTCTTGCTTTAACATCGGGTTGCCCCTGAATTCACAAAATGGCCTTTACAAGATGATTAGTCATTTAATGAAACTCTTTTCCAGATTAGTCCCTTTATCAACCTGTGTGGTATACAAAATTAATAATATGCAAAGTATCTGGTAAGACTAAAATCAGTTACTTAAGTAAAACTAGAAGCTACTCTAAGTACTAGAAGATACATCTTATTTATTGATTTATTTATTAATATATTAGGAGAGGGTAAGGATTCTTTTTATAATTTGGAACTTAAGTGGGAATTCCATTTAGCCCTGTAAAATTCAATGGAGGCACTAAGGTAATTATAATGATGAAGATAATAACACTATAATAAGAAAAACTAACTAATTATATAAATTATTTTTAAAAAGTTAGGAATCCATCAAAAGAGGCTAGAAGTAGTTTGCACAGAATTAACTATCACTTTCAATCCTGTCATTTGGTGTACGAAAAAATGTTCAACATCACTAATCATCAGAGAAACGCACATTAAAATCAAATGAGATATCATCTTATCCCAGCCAGAACAGCTATTATTAAAAAGTCAAAAAATAACAAATGTTGGTGAAGATGTGGATAAAAGGGAACACTTATACAGTGTTGGGGGGACTGAAAATTATCAAAACCTCTATGGAAAACATTATGGGTATTTCTCAAAGAACTAAGACTAGAACTACCATTTGATCCAGCAATTCCACTACTGAGTATCTACCCAAAGGAAAAGAAATCAATATATCAGAAAGATACCTGCAATATAGTGCATTATTCACAGTATTAAAGATATGGAAGCAACCTAAGTGTCCATCCCAGGACGAGTGGATAAAGAGCATGAGGCATATTTACACAATGGAATGCTATTTAGCAATAAGAAAAGGTGAAATCATATCTTTTGCAGCAACATGGAGATACCCGGAAGTCATTACCTTGAATGAAACGAGTTATCCCAAAAAGACAAATATCCAAATATCGCATGTTCTCACTCCTAAGTGGGAGCTACATCATGTGTACACATGGATTTAGCAAGTGGAATGTGGACAATGGCGACCCAGAGAGTTGAGGGGTAGTGGGGAGTAAATGGGGAGAAATTATTTCATGAGTACAAAGTGTGTTCTTCAGCTGATAGATACCCTAAAAGCTCTGACTTGATCACTAAGTAATCTACGCATGTAGCAAAACTGCACTTTTACCCATAAATGTATACAAATTAAAAAAAAAATCCTGACATCTGAACTTCCCAAACATAAATAAAATAATTGTTCATATTGAAAAGTTAATGACCACAATGAGAAACCAGAGTCCTGGCAAAGAGAACCAAGTGTAAAGGGCATTTTTAAGGGTGTAGGTGGACATTTCCCATGGGTTTAAAAAGCAATCATCCCTTTCCTCATGGCCATCACCCTCCGTGGGCGACAGCTTTCGCTATATGCAGACATTCAAAGTCTGGTTTGTCTCCCAGCTGATACACAAAATCAAAGGTTAATGATTTTTTAAAACTACATAAGTGATTTTCTACAGATAAGAATCAGCTCTGTGACACATTTTAGTTCACTAAAATATAATTCCAAAATTCAAACTTTTTTACATTCTGAAAAAAATCTCATCTGAGCCATAGAAAACAAGTCAAGTCTTCAGAAAATTATTATCCTTTATTTCTTACCGAAGTGTATTATTTTTTAAAAAATTAATTCTTTATTTCTGTTCCTCCAGAACAAAGGTAAACACCACACATATGTTTATTTGATATTCTGGGACCTTCAAGAACAGCCTCCAAGCCTAAATGTGCAAAGTAGCCCCAGCCTCCCCATGGGACGGATAAATCAAAGTGAGAGCAAAGTTTGATCTCATTCCAATTTGAACCACCTAGGGAGGCCAAACTAACCTGGTACTTGCTGACTCCACAGCAGAGCCGTCAAAGGTCAGGCTAGATGCTCAGTTCCCTAGTAGCTTAGCATGTTTCTGAAAGCGTGCCCATTAGTTCTATTTTCCTAAAGCCTAAAAGGGAGGGGGCAACATCTGATGACAAAAGAACTTTTTTAAAAAAATACTGTGATCATCTAATACCAGAGGAAAAAGATAAAATATTAGCTAAATTTATATGTTAGAAAATAATTATTATATAAATGGGTCACTTATTTCCTCAAAGAGCAAAATTTTGGAGTCTCTCAAAAATTCAGTATGACAAACAGTGACAAGAAAAGCATCAGTGATACTCATTTACTTATGAACATGAAAATAATTTTAATTGGCATTAAATGTATATTTCAAAGTTGTGATTACATGTACTTTGTACAGAACATATATCTTTTCAAATATCTGTATTTAAAAGGAAACTATCAGAAATGTCATTTCAACATTTTTAATATATATGGGATTTCAGAACTTTTAATGGATTAAGAACAAATATTCAGAGAGACCATTCATTTTTATAAGAGATTTATAAGCTGTAAAGCAGTGATTTTTCAACTGGTCTGCTGCGGCACACTGGTGTGGCATGACAGGATCATAGGTGTGCCACGAAAAATTTTAAGGGTGAAAAGTTCAGCACATGAACTCAGGACTGTAATACTAAAGCAGAGACAGAGACCACCTAGAATAGTCAAGACACCATCTCATTATTGTACATATGAGATGAGTCATACCCTCCAACTCAAAAATGACAATTACGATGGTCAGACATGGAGTTGGGAAGAAGCCTATGAGTTATGCACCAGTGCATTTACAGAATATGCCAAGTGACCCAGAGATCAGTAAACAGCAGTACAGAGAAGTAGAAAGTGGCCCATTGAATCCCCTAAGGAGGAGTGGGTTTTATAAAATGAATCCTCTCTTTAGAAGGAAGTTTAAGAAAAAAACTAACTAAAAAACTAGAGTGGGCACTTCGTTTGTTTCCATATCTTTGCGACTGTAAATTGAACTACTATGAACATTTGTGTGCAAATGTCCTTAGGATAAAATTATTTTTGTTCTCCTGGGTAGACAGCTAGTATTGGAAAAAGTGTGATATTTGTATACGTTGGAGCACTACTCAGCCATTTAGGAAGACGGAGACTTCACATTTTTGTATTGACCTGGATGATTTGGAGAACGTTCTCCTAAGTATCACAAGAATGGAAGAGCAAGCATCCAATGTATTCAATACTAATATAAAACTTGTAGATGAACAACTACATGCCTGCACATGAAAACAAACACATTTAAATTCACAAAGGGGGAGGGAGTGTGGTAAGGTCTCACTTACTGAGTGTAATATAGGTGTATATGGCACAACTCATGATGAAGGACTCAACGGTAACTTGGACTTTACCTACTAAAGCAAACAATGGGGCAGTGCCTGTGTGAATAGGGTGCTGGCCCCATATACCAAGGGTGGCGGGTTCAAATTCAGCCCAGGCCTGCCAAACAACAATGACGGCTACAACCAAAAAATGGCCGGGTGTTGTGGCAGGCACCTGTAGTCCCAGTTACTCGGGAGGCTGAGGCAAGAGAATCGCCTAATCCAGGAGTTGGAGGTTGCTGTGAGCTGTGACGCCCGAGGGCTGTAAAGTGAGACTCTGTCTCAATAAAAAAAAAAAAAAAAAAAGCAAACAATACAACCTAATTGTATGTATCCTTTTATTAACCTGAAATAAAAAAAAAAAAAAAAAACTAGAGTGGACTGAATGCTGTTTTTTTCCCTGATTATACCATTCTCCTGTGAATTCCAATATGATTTCATAAAGAAGAAGGAGTTGGCATTGTTGCTAATAGGTTTAGAATTGTGTCTGGAAGTGTGGCAGTATCATCTTTTACTCCATGATGGTTAAGAAAAGCGAGATCTGGCTTGGGGAACTAGGATGACACTAAGGTGGTCTCCCAACTCTGTGATAGAGCTCTGATAAAGAAAAGGCTCCCATACAGACTGACAAATGGCAACAGAAGAAGGAATAGCTGAGGAAAAATTCCTAAAAGAAGACAGCCCAGAAGGAGAAGATCACTTACACGTGAGTAAGAAAATAAGATTTCCACAGCAATCCTAATAAGAAGGACTTGCCTTTGTCAATAAAAACCGTGAGGTAACAGTTCTGTCAAGTCAGGATAGGACAAGGTCTGAAGATTTTCTGTGGAGCTAAAGTCTCTCTAATGGACAATTGGCGAGAAGTTATGCGGAGTCCATGAAGAAATCCTAGCCCATGCCATAGGGATTAGTCACTTCTCCAAATCCTAAATTAAGTGCAGATATGGTAACAAAGCCTCTTCTTCCCCAGTATCTAGTTAGATGAAGGGTTCAAGAATTTATTTCCTGGGTATACAAGTTAGACTTTGTGACTTCCAATTGAAATCTGTATCTTATCAAATACATTGTAAATGTAAATTGGGAAGTATTAGAATTATTCTAATTCTAAGTCAAATTGTTAGGGGCTAAATTGTGTCCCCACCCCACCTCAGAAAAAAAAATGCATATTTTGAAGTCCTAACCCCCAGCACCTCCGAATATTACTGCCTGTATCTGCAGACAGGACCTTTACAGGGTCAATGAAGTAAGGTAAGGTCATCAGGGTGGCCCACTTCCAATATGTCTGTCCTTAAAAGAAGAGGCCATTCGAACGCAGACATACATAGGGAGGACTGTGTCAAGTCACAGTACAAGTAAAGGAGAGAAGTTGGGGATAAGTCTTTCCCTCACAGCCCTCAGAAGAAACTTACCCTGGCAATACCTTAGGTCTTGGACTTCTAGCCTCCAGAGATGGAAGAAAATCAATTCTGTTGTTTAATCCACACAGTCTGCTAGTTTTCCAGGACTGCTGCAACAGTCTGTTCAGAGTTGTTAGTTAAAACAGTCCCGAGCAAACGAACACAGGAATTGGTTAGTTTAGTAGCCTAGACTGTTGGTCTGTACTCCTGATGCTGCCTCTGGATTAATCACTGAGTAGATTTCCACAATGAGGCTAAAGCGGGCACAGTGTGAAGCTCCTGAGTCCCAAGGTGCAGCAAATGTGTCCCTTCCAATTCCATTATTTTAAATTCTACCCAGTTCAGACGTGGAAATAACGCCTGACATCTCATTAGTGCACATAATACAGTATTTTTCTACACTTAATATTAGAATAACATAGTGCCACACTAAAACAACTTAATCAACTTTTTTCAAAAACATTTTTTTTTACCATATTGTATTTGTTACATCTGATTATGACAGTAATTTGAAGCACCCCCCTAACAATGAAGGCAAAGGTATTAAAAACCCTGTACAGAGTCTCCCGTCTGTGCCATTAACATTTACTACACATTGTAAGATAAAATAACATAGAATATAATTTCTGTCTTAACAAGCCCAGAATTTAAATGCTATATTGTGACATTGTGGAAAACTAATTATTACTTTATCATGCTTTTTATAATAATAAAGAAGAAAAATACATTTTAGAAAACTTAAGGTAAAATAAAGTATATTTAATGTAAAGCAGATTTGATAAGATTTAAGAAAATGACGTAAAAGCAACTGAATTTGGGTTCAATTGTGATTTTATCTGGAGTATAAAGAAATGATAGTTTTATATGCTTTTCAAGCATTATTCAACCGCTAGTCCTTAATAGAGGCACAGTTTGGTTTTTTTCCCCTTTTTAAAGATATTATTGCCCTAATGCCATTATTCACATTTATCGTAAAAAAAACTTACTAAATTTTCAGTTGATATGACATACTGATGAAAAATGTACAAGCAGCATTCTATATATTTCTTCAAAATAATAAAGATACAAATTGTACTCTATTGTAATAATTCTACCTTTATATTTATAAATACACAAATTTATCCTATTGATCAAATCCCATTGTGATTGACATGGACCCATGGCTATTAAATGGCATACAATTGGTCCTCCATAAGAATGGGTTCCTCATCTGAAGGATTCAACCAGCTATAGATTGAAAATATTTAAAGAATAAAAAATAATGGTTATAAGGGTACTGAACGTGTATGGACTTTTTTTCAGTATTCCCTAAACAATGTAGTATAACAACTACTTACAGCATTTACATTCATTAGGAATTATTAGTAACCTAAAGATGATTTAAAGTATAAAGAAAAATGTGCATAGTTTATATGCAAACACTTTAAGCCATTTTAGAGAAGGGACTTGCATCTTTGGATATTGATGTTTTCTGTGAGAAGAAGTCTTGGAAACAATCTCCTGTGGATACTGAGGAATAAGTGTAAAAGGAAACATGGGAAAAACTTAGTATTTTCAACATAATTAAATAAGTTGTGGCAGAATAGACTTGATCAGTTATTTAGACAAGAAATGTATATATCAACACAAGAAGAAAAACTGTTGCCAACTTCACTGCCCCTGGTCTCTGGAAGTAGAGGCAACCGTGTATTAAGGAACTCCTGAGACAGCAGCTGAGACATTCATGTGAGGGGCTTTAATCAAGGGACCGTACCAGTCTCATTCCAACTTCAGTAGTACATTGCAAATGACATTACATGAGGAATAGACAGACTTATGGAAGGAAAATAACAAGAGTATTAAAGAAAGCGTCATCAACATGTTGCTTACAGAAAACATAAGTACTTAATTTTTGATGACCGTTGTTTTATTCATTCAAAATATAGTTGCATGTAGCTAATTTTTCGATAGACATTATGTGTTTCTTGATATATTGGATTATATAGACCTTTAGTGATATTTTAAAGTTATTTTCTCTTTGTATAATGGGGGATTCTGTTTCACAGTACTTTGTCAAGAGACACTCCGAAGTCCAACGATGGCTGTCCTTTGCAATCAACCTAATCAATGTGTAATTCATAATTATACAATTATTTTATGATTCAGAAGCATTATTAAGTGTAACAAATCGGATTAACCTAGGATTTTAGACCCTAATTGACTTAATTAATAAACCTTATCGACACCAATATGCATCTCCATAAATTATTATTTCTTCTATTTTCACGTTTAATTGACTATAAAAAACGCTAAAACATGAATGAAGAACTAAGGCAAAAAAAAACAAAAAAGAAAATTAACACCTTGTGCGTTCTTTTTTTGGTAAAGTAAAGGAAGCAATCAAAATACATCTTAAGTAAAATCCTACTGTCCTTTGAATAATACAATCTTAGAAACAATTTTAGGATATTTCACATATTGCACACTCAAATATACTATCATTAAGAAAAATTGAATAAATGACAAATGCTACTTTATTTTAGCTAATGGATAAGCACAGGTGTTAATATAACAGGCTCTGGACATTTTCCTGGTTCAAAATTCACTGCTTCAGGACCTAGAACTCATCTCTCTGAGCCTCATTTTCCTCGTCACTAAAATAGAATGACAACAGTTCATGTCTGATAATGTCATTAATGCCTCATACTTTGAATTTTATTACTTAATCCTATATATTCCACTAGGCTTTTATTAATTAGAAGAACTACTAATGAAATACTTTGATTATTAAAATTCAGTTACCATTTGCTTCAAGTAGCTCTGAGTTGCATCTCTGAGCCACCATTGATCTAAGGTGTTTTTGAAAAATATATACAAACGTAGTAAAGGCACAAGCATTGGTGGGACAGAAACAATGCCCAAGGGTGCTTCTGCAATGATATTTTACAGGAAAAAATGCATCATTAAGACAGGAGCAAATGAGCCCCATGAAATTCTAGACCCGCCATGTTTGATTTATATCAGGACATCACTAGGCATTGTTCACAACTATTAATAGTATCTTAAAAGCCACACAGTGAAATATCATGTATTTGGATCCTTATAAGATTCTGGACCCCATCATAAGCTGTTTTGGCCCACTTGGTTCTCAGAAGAAAGGAAGGGAAGATGCTGGCTACTAATAATCTGATGCCCATCTTTCCTGGGCTGGAGACTCCTGTAGAGCAGGGTGCTATTATTCGACCTCTGTATCATCTCCCCTCTTCTTCTCTAATGCTACAATTCCATCCTTAAGCATACGTCAGAGGACCCTAACGGGTGAGAAAAGTCAGTCTGGTCTATCTCAATCTTCTGATTTTACAGGGAGAAAGCTGGGCCAGAAATGGACTCGACCTGATGTCTTTTGGATCCTGAACAGCGTTCTTTCCATAACTAGGTTTACAAGAGGAATCAGAAACTGCTTACACAAAGTTAAGGAAGAGCTGTGTGTGAAATTTCCAAATTAGTTTTGACTTACTAAAACTCCTAGGGAACAGCATGAGAAAAATGGAGAACCAAAGGCATGAATAGAAAAAATAAAAAGAGAGAGAAAACGTGGAAAAAATAGGAAGCTGTTAATGTGCAAGAACAGTATCGTTTTTCATGACATGAGCAGGCATGCCTAAACATCTGTGGGGGAAAATGTCAACAAAGAAGACAACAAAAAGGACAGAAGGCAAAAAAAACTTGGAGAAGAATATTATAGTGAAGAAAGATATAAGAAGGAAGGAACATATTCTTCTTAGCAAAGCATCTCCAGAATGGAAGAAAAAGTATCCAATGTACTCAGCACTACTATGAAGCTAATTTATAGCTGTCGTATGAAGGGTATAACCCAACTATAACACAAGCTTGTATTTCTAATCCACGTCAAGCCTGGTTCCTTTCTGAGGGGATGGAGCCCAGGGCCATAGGGGCTGTGACAGCCCTTGCCAAAGACCTCTCACCTGCTCTTTCATAACTCATTTCAGGTGCCTCATCCATAGGGGGCAATTTGGAAAACATCCTTTAGGTGTACATGGGCTCTCTACTTCATTCTACCATGCATGTACTCACGCTCTGTGCAGCTACCATTGGTGACTGTTCCCTCCCCCACATCTGCCAGTGAGCTCTCCACTTTTCCCAACTGGTACAGGGCTGTCACATAGCAGGTGCTGAATAATTAATGGAAGGGTCAAGTAAGTGAACAAGTGAATGAATCCAAGCAGTTAAAATACATTGATTTGTTTTTATCCCCAAAACCAGGAGTCCACTCTAGAAATAAAGAAATAAAGAGGAATGATTTTCTGCTACTAGGATGATGGTTCAACCCCTTTTATTTTTCAGGAGACTAAATGCATATCCAGATGCATTTCATCTGTTCATCCATTCAGCACACAGTTATTGTTACTTGCCATGTTCCATATGTTATTAGATTAAATTGTATGAAATTGCTGATATTAGACCATTTTAACCGTTTTCATACGGGTCAATCTCCTTGAACCATGATAGGAGAAAAATGCCTCTGGCGTGAAACTGGGGTGTGCATGCTGACAATTTCCACACAAGACCGCAAGGACGGGTCCTTCTAAAACTGTTGTTTTTAAAGTGACCTCCAATAAAATGCTACCAGGCTCTTTGAATCACTAAAATATTTGCCCACATTCATCTGTAATCAATTAGTTCATAACTGTTGGTTATTGAAGAACCAACTTCATCCAAGGAAAATAATGGAAAATAACAAAATCTATAAACCAAGGGAGAAAACATCTGCCCAGACTTGCCCGCTGAAAAATAGAATGGTGGTATAGTAACAAAACCGAAAGACTCTAAGTATAATGTTTTACAGAAGATGTAAAGAGCAGTGACAATGTGACGGGCATTGTCTGGTGATTAGGAGCAGCGCCTGTCCCTCCTTAATGAACCTGCCGCTCAGCTTCTACAGACATTACAAAAGGAGATGAAAACACAGCACAGGGCAGGCGGATGCCTGGAAGGAAGCCATCCCCAGTGGCTTCTGTCACAACTGGAGTTCCAGGAACCTCAGAGCTGCTTTCTGAATAAAGGCAGCAGAAATGAACTTAAAAAGGTGTTTTTCTTGTTAAAATTGTACCATAATAGCTCTCTGCATTTCCTTCCAGCCTACTGCCTCCTGGACACAGCTGGAAGCCTTGGAAAAGGTCGGCATGGCTCTTTTATCCCTTCATTCCCCACCAGAGTGCTATGAAAACTGAATTACAGGCTTAAAAAGGCTATTTTCCTTCCAGTCCAAGTAGGAGGTGGGGCAGGTCAGATTGCGAGATGTACTCCAGGGCCTTGGAGGTGCTGTGGGAAGGGAGCACCTCCCGTACAGAGTGGGCATCACTGGGCACGAGCCTGGACACATCGACCCACTCAATGAACCATTTTATAACTGAAATGGGAAGTCGCAAGTTCATGGCATGATGTTGTAATCAAAGCACACGGTGTAGAATCAGAGTCCCTGCATTCACATTCTTGCTCTTGTCCTTTGTCCTTTTATGGCCTACACCTCGCTGGACTTAGGTCTGCTTATCTGAAAAGTAGGGGAGAATAATACCTACCGTAAGTAGTTGTGACTACTATTTAAAATAACTGTTTCGGAAACATTGGAACACACTGTCTATTGAGCAGTAACTCAGCAAATATTCGCTGTTCGTGAATATGAGCTGAATTCAGATTCACTTAAAAGGAATACATGTTCTGCTGAAATAAGTATCCCCTTCTCAGCAGTTTTCTCACACTCACTCCTTGAAGCTCAGTGACTGAGATGCGACAAGCGTCGACAATTACAATGAGAAAAAAATCATCTGTCTGGGGTGTAAATCCCTCACTAACTGTCTATTAGCTACAATCCTTTGTCGGCAGAAGGATTGGCTGATGATCTGAAAGTGGTTAGAATTGCTCCTCAATTGTATCCTTATTATCAGGCTGTCATTATGGAACTATTCAAGTTCAAACATAGTCATCAAAGATTTCACTGTTATCACACCTGCCATACGAGGACGGTGAACATTTAGCTTTCACTTGCTGACACCCACAAACAAGTAACAAAACCTCTCTAAGCCCTCATTTTTTAACCTTAACGTAAGTATAAGGATAGAATCAAGAAGAATAATTAGACTAACACATGTACGAAGTTCTTAGAGTATAAGGGACATGTCCGATTCTCAGTAAATGACTGGTATTGTCATTATGGTTTGAAAGTAAATAACTCTAGGCACAAATTCTGATTTCATAATCAGACCTATGACATTTTGCTAAGTAAAATTTTTTCTGAGCCCCCTTTTCTCATCTGTAAGAATGAGATGAATGATACCCTGTAAAGATTAGAGAATACGGAGAAAGTCTGCAGGCTTGGAGTTTCTTGGAGTCTTCTTTTTCCCCCTTTGGTAATCCCCTGTCCCTGCGTCTCTCACATGCTCTGAATTTATCACCCTCTGGGTGTCCTTCAGAGAGTGACTCAGCAAAGAGAGCTCCTTAAAGAAGGCCCCAACCAAGCCAAAGTGAGTTCAGATAAGGGTACACCATTTCCCACCACACAGACAGAGCCCTAGATTTTTTCTTATCTTAAGAGCCACATGTGTGTTAAAAGGGGTCAGCTCACGCAACTCCTTTGCTGTGTGTCTGCCTCTCAGCATTTCTTCAAGCTCCCAAGATTTGGCTCAGGGTTATAAAATAATATTAAGTTCTGACGGTGTAAGAAGCGTGCCCAGAAAAATAACCAGAGCAGGAAGGAGAGGAAAAGCATTAGACAGGGCAGATGGGTTTTGCAGCTGGGGAGAGGAACATTAGCATTAGACACAGGGAAACGTCACCTGCCGAGCCCAAGTTTCCCTTCACACAAAGGTCACCATCACTTCTCTGTGAATAAGCCCATGTTGCAGGTATGATGTTGCTTATGCAGTTTGCTGCTCCTCCATCCTGAAAGGTTTTCAGCTTGGCAGCATTTTTCACTGCACTGATCCAACTCTCCTTGGAAAATGTCATCCGCTTGAATTTTCATAGCTCTGCCCTCACACAGGCACCTGGGATTTCTGGATCAAAGCTGCTGATCTGGTGAAACTAAGTTCCAGTGGGTGTCGCAGAAGCAATTCATTACCATGGGTGCCCAAGAGGGTCGATTTCAAAGAAATGTCAAGCAGCGTCTTTTCTGCCTGTTTTCCTTGGTTTACTTTTTTTTCTGCTTGGGCAAAGCAGTCTATCTCTGGCAGTCTCTCTTGGTTAAGCAAGATCGGGGGTGGAGTATTTTTTCATGTTGGAAGCCCTCATTAATTTACCTATAATCAAATAAAGCCACATTCAACGAACATTAATTAGATATGCTTTAAAAGTGTACATTATTTTGTAAAGATCTATGTACTTAATAATTTCCCAAAAAATGGAAGCTATTAATGTTAAAGTTAACTAACCTTTTAATGACTTCGTTGTGTCTGCTTTTTGTTGGAAAGCAGTTGAATATTTAGTTGCAGTATGGAGGTCCATAGTTTCAGTTGATTCTCTAAATGGGTATCAGTCATATGTGACTTTGAGGGCATCTTATTTGGGGTTAGGTAGGAGAATGTAGATTCACAGCAATACGTGTTTAAAGTCAAGAAAGCATTTTTCAGGCATGCTGCTAAAAGCATGGCTATTCTGCTGCATTTTTCCATATTTCAGTTGGACTCCTTGTAGCATCAAACAATGGCTTTAAAATGTCATCTCTGGAGCACAATCAATTCCATCTGTAGTTCTTTAGGGGCCTTGGTGATATCAACTAGGTGAAGTTGAAATGCTAATTTGAATGTGATGTCATGATACTCAAGGTCAGTGAACCTTTCCTTGTAGTCTCCAATTAATAAGTCTGTAAAAGCTGTGTATTCTTCAAGTGATTCGCATGTATCATCCCGCTCCTCAGTGACTTTGCTATTGGGGGGAAATGTCTTCCAAATTTCCTTTAGAAGAAGAGGGGTTTTGAAAAAAGGATTAATTGATTTTGGGGATATATATATATTCACGATATATATATATTTCTTTGTGGGGGGGAGGAAACTAAATATATGTGTATATATATACATTTAAATAAATATATATATTAATTTAATTTAATTTAAATTTATTAAATTAAATACATATTTATTTAAATATATATATATTTAGTTTCCTCTCCCCCACAAAGAAATATTCAAGTTGTTTTGATTTGACATGTTATCGCACAGAAATTCTCCATTCCTTTAGAAATCTTCTTTCAATAATTCACATTGCTGACTCTGTTCTTCATAGAACTTAACTATCTGTTCTTAGAGAAAGAAAATTTGGGGTAACACCTGTCCCTGCAATAGCCAGAGCACTTTAGAGTGATATGGAAAATCCACACTGAATACCTCATCCTTCAACTTCAGCATATTCCAAACCTGGGGATGCTGTGTTGCATTTGCACAAATGTAGTTAACAATGCTTATAACTTGCTATGAAGTGTCACATAAAATAGTACCTTTAACACAGAGATTTTGCTGATCAGGATACAATAAAAAAGTGAAAGCATCTGAATCTGTTCATACTTTTGTAATATCTGCAATAACCTCTTCAAGTTTGCCTGCCATGGAAGGAGAACTGTCTGTACACACACTCACTAAATTTACTGAATTCAATCCAACGTCATGACATTTCTCTTGAAAATTGTAGACAATAACTAATCCTTGTGTTCTGTTTGCAAGAGTGCCCAAAGTAACCCTCCATAGTAAAGATAAAATCTTCTGTTATGACCTGAAAGATGTGTAAAACCTGTGCCAAGTCAGTAGTGTGAGTTGATTCATCTGAGGCAATTGAATAATATGTATTTTCCTTTTGAAGCATTGCAATTGCTGCTGATCAATTGTGGTTCTTCTCAAAAGAAGCAGTTTATACTTTGAAATGTTATCAGGGTCTAAGCATCCTATAACTTCAATAATGCATTCTTTCACTTCTACATTGCTGAATGATTGCCCATTTCCTCTGATTATATAAGCTACGTCATAAGTTGCTTAAGTGGCATTATTTCCAGGTCTTACTGCTACTTGAAGGAATTGTCTTTGCTTTTGCTTTTCATCTTTTAATTTCTGCAATATAACAATTCAGGCCTCTCCCTCTAATTTAAATATTGATGGTCTCTGTAAGTGTTACAATGCTGATGACCATTGAA
This sequence comes from Perodicticus potto, assembly GCA_963574655.1. Classification (NCBI taxonomy): domain Eukaryota; kingdom Metazoa; phylum Chordata; class Mammalia; order Primates; family Lorisidae; genus Perodicticus; species Perodicticus potto. Next base: position 46,102 of record CAUYRH010112518.1, on the reverse strand, counting down.
TTTCTTTAATGTTGATATTGCAGTATCACAAAGCAAGCAAACCATCTTATCTTTAGCAGAAAAAAGATAGTTTTGAAATTCCCAATTCTCATTAAAGAAAACAAATTTCTTTCTGTTCTTTATTGTTTGGGATTCATTGAGGTTACACTGATTGCGTTTGTTAGATGAAGTCCCTCTTATAATCATGTCCTGCCCCCAAGAGGTATGCCATACAATGTGACCCCCATCCCCACCTCCTCCCCTCTCCCCACTCACTCATTCCCCTACCCCCCACCTTGTATTAGTTCATCTGCTGCCTTCATATTAGAATAGAGTACATTGGATTCTTGCTTCTCCATTTTTGTGATGCTTTCCTATGAAGAATGTGTTCCAACTCAATCCAGGTTAATACAAAAGGTGTAAAGTCTCCATCTTTTTTAGTGGCTGAATAGTATTCCATGGTATATATATACCACAGCTTGTTAATTCCTTCCTGGATTGGTGGGCATTTAGGTTGTTCCCAGACCACTGAGCAAGAGACATGAATAGAACCTTCTCTAAGGAAGACAGACAAATGGCTAATACATGAAAAAGTTCTCATCATCCCTAATCATCAGAGAAATGTAAATCAAAACCAACCTGAGATATCACCTAACCCCAATGAGAATAGCCCACATCACCAAGTCTCAAAACTGCAGATGCTGGCATGGATGTGGAGAGAAGGTAGCATTTTTACACTGCTGCTGGTTCTGTAAACTAATACAACCATTTTGGAAAGATGGATGGAGAGTCTCAAAAAAATTCAAATTAGACCTCACGTCTGATCCTGCAATCCCATTACTAGGTATCTACCCAGAAGAAAAAAAATCATTTTATCATAAATACACTTGCACTAAACTCTTTATTGCAGCTCAATTTACAACCACCAAGTAATCTATTTTTTTTACATCAAGGTTCTCTTGGTCTTCTTTGACAAGGGAGCTGGTAAGCAAATACAAATAAAAAATATGGTCAAGCTTTGCAACTATTCAAAAATTCCACTTCAAACAGAAACACAGTGCACTATTGTCAAAGCTGACAGCAGACTATACTCAACTCCTCAAAACTCTCACCAACCAGCCTCATGCAGTAGTGGCTGGTCAGGCAGGACAAGTTAGAATTTCAATTTAGCCCTTATGGATTACTAATCTTATAATTCTGTACATCAGTCTGGAGAATTATTTTGTTGAAACTTATTTTATTTTTGGTATTTAAAATACATTCATTTTTAAAATAAAATGAAAAATATAAAATCTGAAGAAAAATACATTGATAAAAATAAAAAGATTTGTTCTGTAAGATTTGGGTTCTGTCAAAAGAATGGACCTTATGGACTTTCTAGGACTTATGGACCTAGAAGGCTACATGTGCCCTTAAGGCTGCAGGTTCCTTAGCCCTGAGCAAAATGATGAGTTCTCAACTGTGCCTGACTCCCAGCCCAAGGTACAGCAGCCGTTTTGCCATGAACACAGGAGGCAATGCAGATGGGAGCTGTCACGTCTCCACATTCATCATCCCTGCAGAAAAAAACTATGAGATAAACCTAAGAGGAAATTACCAAACTCTTCACATGCATAACAAGTTAAATAAATCACTTAAAGATATAAAAAAGTGAAGAAATACTCAAAACAAGCTGATTCAAAACCTCATAATTTAGTTCTTGTACCGTAGAGTAAGGTCCATGAGGACAGATTTGAGAGAACAGTATTCTGGTGGCAAGACCTTAATTTAAAATGCAGTGTGATCAGGCATAATTTGGCCTCTCTCTTTAGGTCATTGGAGACTTAGGAATGACTAAAAGGTTCCACAAAACTTGCCTAGAAGCATCAAACACACAACACAGTAAATATTGTGTTTACAAAGAAATACTCATTTTTGTGGAATTTGTTGTTAATTCTGAGACTCGCACACATGTTCCTTAATTAATGCTTGTGATCTCTTGTGGTATGATTAGGTGTTTAAGAAATTGGAGATTGAGTGGGGTGGGATTTTTGCTGAAAAACATTTCTTAGTCATTTTGTGCTGCTATAACAAAAACTCTGAGGCTGGGTAGTTTATGAAGAATGGAAATTATTTTCTTATAGTTCTGGAGAAGTTGCCAGCAGATTTGGTGTCTAGTGAGGGCTGCTCTCTCCTTTTCAAAATGCTGGCTTTTGCTGTGTCTTCATGTGGCAGAAGACAAAAGGAGGGGAAGGACAAAAGGAGCCTGGCTCCGGAGCCCTTATATCCCATCTATGAATGTGGAGTCTTGTTACTTAATCTTGTTAAAGGCCTCATTTCTTAATACCGTTACATTGAGTCTTGGATTCCAACTATGAATTTTGGAAAGACACATACATTTAAACCACAGCAAATGTTAAATAATTAAGCCACAGAAGAGGGGTCACTGAAGAAATTAGGGTCTTGGATAGGAGAAAGAAAAGTATCATTAACCAAATGCAAGGAAAAGAGCCAGGACTTATCCTGAGCAGCCACAATGGTGGAAAAAGGGGAGAGAAGGACACCAGATGCTGTGATGTAAGTACCTGTGTGATTGGCCCTTATCAGATGCTGCAGCATGATACCCACTCCTCCATTCTTGCCCACATCTATCCATCTTTCTCACAAGTGGTAGAATGGACTTTCTAATGCACAAGCCTGACGGTGTCACTCCTATGCTGCCAGTAGGTGCCTTACCTATAAGAAAGAATTGGGGCATGGAGGAATTTCATGAAGCAGTCATAGCTCACAAACCAGCCACACTCCTCAGCCCTCACCACTGTGTGCTATGGTGCACACAGATGCTCACCACACCTTACATGCACCACCTCTGCATCCTCCCACTGCTGTGGGCACAAGGTAAAGTAACTTTTGTCCTTTTTCCAGATGAAGCCACTATTCTTACCAGCCCAAATGTCACCCCTGCTGGAACATCTTCTCTAATTTTCATAGTTGCCTACCCATTATGCCAACACTGTGTAGACATATGTATCATCCTGTATTACATGTAGTTTCCCTATCTACTTCCCAGCTTAGGATTTTTAAATACTTTTATGACTATACTTGGGAAAACAAAAGACAGGACCTGTATTTTTATTAATGAATAGAAACCATGAAAAGTAATCACATACAAATTATAGAATTTAAATAAAATAACACAGTGGATGTGTTTAGAGCAGTTTGTACACATCTGTAGAGAGTTAGTGAACTGAAAGATAGGTCTATAGTAAATAGCCAGTCTGAAACTCAGAGAGAAATCAATAGAAAATACAAAAAAGGAAAAAGAATATATGAGACAAGAAAAAACATACTTTGTGAAGCTGATTTCATTGCTGTGATGGCTTAGATTTATAGTTACCATCTCAAGTTAGTCTGAAAAATGTTCTCTAAACAGCTATAATGTGAAAAACATTACAGACATACGCCCTAACCTTGACTGAACTGTAATGTGAGAAGACGGGTAAACAGATCATTGTAACACAGCGTGCAATGAGTCAGAATAATGGTATCAGAAGGAATGGTGGTCTATAGACTTCCAAAATTACAATCCTCCATAAAATCAATGTGCACACTGGCAAAAAGGAGTGTTACTCTTCATTGAAATTATTTTTTCAGAAGTCTGAAGATTTTTCAAAGGCTTGCAGCAATCTGGGGAGAATATTTTGGAAAAGGGCTCCATCTCAGTAAAAAGAGTGAATTTTGTGACATTGTAGCTATCCCTTCTCCAAAGCTTTTAGTAGTCTTTAAAACCGATAACTTTACAGCTGGATATTAGAACCAGCATGCTGGGAATTACCGGAATGAACATAACAGGTTACAGCTCCCCGAAAGCCTCATTTCCTAGAGAATTCTCACTATGTGCCCTGTCTATAAATCTGTGAAAAAATTCCTTTTCAGGACATGCCTTCATTTGACCTACCTTAAAGACTGATCTGAGCAAACAGACTTATACAACATCAGTGGTAATAGTTTAGCATAATAACTACATGAAAAGATGATGCCTATTAGAACTAACAAAAGGCAGATAAAAACAAATCTTAAAACATTGGAGAATGAGATGTCCATAAAATGCTTTGATGAGCTCTGATATATTTCTGAGGATCTAGAAAGCTACATGGATATTCAAGTCTCTGTGGTTAGGTAAGACATGAGAAGACTCTAATCTCTTCATCGTGCCTGACTTTGATATCGTCTGTGTTTGTTATATCAGTTAGGGAGAAAAGTATCTTGTAATCTCCTACTATGATTGTGCATTTTATTATTCCTCCATATAGTTCTGTCAATTATTGCTTTATGTGTTTTGGTGATATGTTATTATGTACATATAAGTTTATAATTATTATTACTTTATGGTGAATTGGAACTTTTCCTCATTAAAAAAATGCTACTCTTGTTGCTAATAACACAATAATGCCATTGCCTTAAAATCTGTTTGTTTGTTTTTTCTGATAGTGAAATAGTTAGTGTTACTATACTTTGGTTGACTTTTGCATGATATATCTTTTTAATCCTTTCACAATCGATGTTTTGAATCCTTGCTTTTATAGTGTCTCTTGTAAGTGTATTTCAAGTGGCTTGGATTTTTTCAATTCAGTTTGAAATTGTTTCTCACTGTTACTTCAAGACTAAAACTATGGGTAATGTAATCTTTAAATATTTGAGTTGAAACTACAATATTTTCAGGCCATAATGAATTGGCTGAAACCAGAATAGCTCTCCCACATAAAAGGTTATAAAAAACTTTATATACAGAGTGGACATAAAGTTTGTGTGCAATTGACTGTGTCAAACTATGTGAAACAGTAGGCAGCTAAAGGCTAAAATTACCTGAGAAGTGTGATTCAGAGAGTGAACACTATAATTACCCACCTCTGTATGTAGTGACAATGTCTTGACTGAAATTTAGAAAACTGAGATCTAAGCAGAGCACACCAGTCCTGAGTGGAGCATGGACAGTGAAGCAGCTGGAATTGTCAGTGAAGAAAGAGCTAAAGGGCCCAGAAGCAGGTGTATGGATACCCACAAATCTAGAGCAAAGGTCTGGGCTCACGTGCATGAAGTGAGAATACTTCAATTTCATTGGACAGCAGTTGATACTGGGATGAAAGCAGAAGAGAGATACTAAAGGTCAAACAATACTGAGGGGTGAGGTGTTGCCCGATTCCCAAATAGCATGGGATAATCAATGCATATTGTTTTAAGCAACTAAATGTGTTACTCAGCAACAGAACACTAATGCAGCAACCTATCTCATAGCACCAATCTCCCAGAGATCTGAAAGAATGAGCAACCCCAAAATGATGAAGATATATCCTCCTCTTCTCCAGGGAGCCCCACATTAGAGTTCTTCTTCCTCATAAACAGAGGGACATAAGTAGGCAGGGAGCCCTGTGGTGTGAGGAAGGGCACTGCACAAACACACATAGAACGCATTGTAGGAAAAGATATAAAATAGTATTGATGTTGTAGGGCAACGAAAGGCGAAGCTGACACAGAAGAGATGTGAGGCTCATAAGGAAGGCAAAAGACCTCAAAGGACAGACAGCCAGTCTGCGTCAAGCAGGCATCTGTGTCATAGTTTCATTGCTTATCTCATTTCAGAGTCTTTCTTTGCTTGGGTGGAGTGATATGTCAGCCAAGGATTGGGAATGTGAAAAGGAGATGCTCTGCTCTTTCAGCTTCTATTTGATGGGAGTATCCAGAAGATGGCCCTGTCCCATGGACCAGCTGAGCTCTCTGCTCTCCATACGCTTGGGAACTAGAATGAGGTTGCTTTTATTCCTGGCTGTGTGCATATCCTATGACCTTTTAGCACATGGTGTAATTTCCTTTGAGGGCAAAAAACTTTGATGGAGGGCTTGCCTGTGGTCACAAAGTACCCAAGTGATGGAATCCAGAATGGGGTCTAGGTATTGTGACACCAAACTTCTGCCTTCTCCTCTAGCATAGTGGTTCTCTACCTGGAACCTTTGACAAACTAGCAGCTCCCAGCCCGTTAATCAGAATCTTTAAGAGTAGGGAACAGGAATTAGGATAAGCTTCTCCTCTCCTTTTTTTTTTTTAGTACTTTTTAAAGCTTTCCAGAAAATTCTAATGCACAGCTGGGGTTGAAAATGTTTGCTTCATACCACATTGCCATGTGAAGGTAGCAACTTCAAAAAACAAATCCCAAGAGGTATCTGAGGGAGGAAATAATGGAGCTTACAAGGTTTGGCATTCTCTTCTCCTGCTACTCATTAAGATTCCCCCTACACAGCTTTACAGGCTGCCCGTTCACACATGCGCTAGCACACACACACACAAGAATCTCATCTCCTAACATTTATTTCCTCACTTGCTCAATTCTCCTCTAAGCTAAGATCACAAGCCAGCCACAATATTGTCAAAAAATAAATAAAACATGTGGCCAGGCACAGTGGTAGTCCTAGCACTCTGAGAGGTGGAGGCAGGTTGAGCTCAGGTGTTCAAGACAAGCTTGAGCAAAAGTGAGACCCCATCTCTAATAAAAATAGAAAAATTAGCTGGGCATCGTAGCAGGCACCTATAGTCCCTACCACACTGGAGGTTGAGGCAAGAGGATTGTTTGAGCCCAAGTCCAAGGTTGCTGTGAGCTATGATGACACCACAACACTCTAGCTTGGGCAACAGAATGACACTCTATCTCTAAATAAATAAGTAAATAAATAAAATGTGGAGTTTATCAGGGGACCAGGTATATTTTCTTGAGCAAAATCTGTCACTAATAATTTGTATCATCCTGGGAAAATCTGCCTAATCAATGTGAATTTCATATGTGAGAGAATTAAAAAGTTGACCTTGCTAATCATTAACATCTTCCCAAGCCCCAATCTCTGACAATTCTATATATAAAAGGGTAAAAAAAATGATATCCGTATGACATCGATGTAGCAGGTGACACAATAAATGGGAAATGTTTGTTGCTGATAATCATATTTGGATATTATGTGTTCATGTGTGTGACTGTGTGTGTTTTAATGTATACATTTCACATGGAAAAATGAAAGGATTCAGGAGCACTTGCATCTTAACACTGTGCTTGGAAACTCCCTGTTCATGGAGGCCAGCAACTCCTGTTCATGGAGTTTAACAGCAAGGCCTGTGTGGAGTTACATAGGTAGCACCCACCCTCTGCTCTACATATAACAATAGAGTGACCTGCCAGGTCTCAACCACTCCCAGAATCTTATTCTTCATTACTACAATTGAGTTAGCAATAATTCTTAACTTAAAATTAGAAACTTAGTGTAAGGTGCCTAATGTAATATACAATGTCTAAGGTATAGTGTACAGTCAATAACTTTAGTTGTCACTATGTGAATATAATAAGTTATGTTCCCTTCATCCAAGGACTGGTAACCAAGTCAGAAAGGTGAAAGGTAACAACATGACAGGGGTAAAAAAAGGTTTGGCAGAAAATGTTCTCTTAATCTGTGTTTTACCAGGGTCAGAGAATTAATTAGTCCACTCGCCCTGCTAAGAAATATGTCAGTGTGTTTGCAATTCCCAAAGTACAAAACACGTGTCAAATAAGAATTATTCTACAGAAAAATAAAAGACTTTAGTTTAGTTTTGTTTTGTTTTGTTTCAAAAACAAAAGAAAATTTAACCCAACAGTTCAAAACATGGTCTGCAAAGACCCTGGGATGCCAAGTACCTTAACAGGGCATCCGAAGGTCAAAAAGTCTGCCATGATAACACTAAGAGAACGTTTGCTTTTTTGGCTTTCATTCACTCCTGACTTTACTGATAGCTTTCCTAAGGGCTCCATGACCTGCAGTGATATTATTCAGACGGCCAGGGGAAAGTGTGCTTGTGTAATCTTCTATTTTTTAAAATAACTTCTCAACTTCAACATCTCATACAGTAATTATCCATAGATACAGCACAGATAAACCAAAGTTCTATGGAATCTTTAGCAATTTTTAAGAATAGAAAGGGTTCTAAAACAAAAAAAAATTGATAATTACTATTCTAGCTCATCAAATAAAAATCCATGTTGGTGTATGTTTTATGATAGCCAAAAAAATCTGTAAGTCAAGCTTCCGTGTGATATCACAAGCCACCCCAAACATTCCAGATCAGTGCCTGTCAGCCTTGATTGCCCATCATCTGCACCTCCAGAGCTTGAAAACTACTAATGCGTGGATTTTTCAGCCCCCTAGCCTGGATGTACATATTCAATGGATGTAGGATTTTTCCAGGGGATCTAGAGTTTTAAAATCTCTCCAGATGATTCTGTTATGTAGTAAAACTTGAGAACCACAGTTCTAGAATGGGTGATTTAAGAAACAGGCTCCTAGGTGGGCAGGAGAAAGAAGAAGCTGTCACCCCCCACCCCGGATTCCCAGCCTGAACTGAAGTGGAGACAGGCTATTTAATGGGGCAGGAGGAGCTGCTTTGGGGCACCCTGCCAGGGAATTACTTCAGAACCTGTGCCTGGAGACTGGTACCTGAGCTCAGCAGACAGCAGCTTCAAGTCTGGATTCTAGGATCAAGCATCCCTCGGAGACGGCCTTTATTCCCTCTTTTTCACATGCAGAACTGTAACAACTTTGCCCATTAATAATCCTGTCCCTTCCCACTGAGCTCTCTTGTAATCCCCACTGATAAATTAAGTATCCGTGGGGAACAGAATCTTTTGGTAGTCTGTTAGCTCAGCACCCCTGCCAAGACCAAGTGGGCTGAATCATCCTATGGCAGTTCCTAAGTGCTGCTCCCCAGAAATCACAGCCAGACCTGCAAACTTGCTGTCTGTGTGTAGGGAGATAGAAGATACCTGGGCCAGATCCCATGGTTGTCATGACAGCCAAGTCTAAAATAGACTTTCAGACACCAGAGCTGTTTGGCTGACTCTGACCTACATGTAAGCATAAATATTATTCATGTTAGAAAGGAAGCAGGAAGCAATCTTCTGTTTTATTCAGAGAGATGTTTGGAAATGCAGGCTCTGGGTTTGCTCCATGAAGTTATTAGAAAGTTTGAGTAGGGCTCCTAAATTGTGAAGGTGAAAATAGCTTGTAATTTTTAGAGCAAGGTCCTTGGACTCATGTCCTTTATTGCCACCTGATATACAGATACATTAAGTTTCACTGTTATCGAGATTTTTATTCATCCACCCCTTGTCCCTCTCTCCATTCACAAAAAGACAGGAAAATAGAGAGCCAGGAAGGGGGAAATGGAGTATTTGGGGTACGAAATGGAAGGGATTGCAAATAGCCTGGAATTAAGAAATCAAACCACCTGCTGTGGGTTGGATATTTGATCCCTGCCAAACCTTATATTGAAATTTGATCCCTAATGTTGGAGGTGGGACTTAATGGGAGGTGTTTGGGTCACAGGGGTGAATCCCTCATGAATATATTAGGACCCCCTCCCTGTGGATGAGTGAGTCCTCTAGCATTGGCTCCACAAGCATAAAAGCTGGTTGTTAAGAAGAACCTGCCACCTGCCACCTCTCTCTGGGGCATCCTCTCTGCCGTGTGATCTCTGCTCAGGGTGGCTTCCCTTCAACTTCTGCCATGAGTGGAGGCAGCCTGACAGCCTCACCAGATACCCGGGCTTCCAGCCCGCAAAACTGTGAGCCAAATAAACCATGCTTTTCTTTATAAATTGCCCAGTCTCAGGTATTCCTTTATGGCAACAAAAAATGGACTATGACAACCTCTCTTCATCCTATCAGAACTCCTAATTTTGTTAGGTTTGCTGTATCCATTACAATTCTAGAATCATCTACGATCATCTAATAACATTTCTATGAACTATAATCCTGGTATTTTCCTCTAGAAATTTCTGCTGAATACTCCACTGGCACAAAGCACAGGCCCCGGACCTGTGCTGTCCAGCACAACAGCTGCAAGCCCTTTGAGGCTACTGAGAATTTTAAATGTGATCGGGGTCAGTGAGATGTGCTGTAAGTGCATAATACACATTGGGTATTAAAGATTTAGTATAAAAAGCGAGGTAAAACATTGCACTGATAATTTTTTATAGGTATTATATGTTGAAATAAAAATAGGTGGACATATTTTACTAAATAAAATGTTATTTAAATTATTTTCACCTGCTTTTCTTATTTTTTAATATGGTTAATGCTTCATTTTATTTTTGTAATGTGGTTACTTAAGTTGCTTAAAGTACACATTGGCTTATATTACAAGATAGATGATAGACAGAGAGCTGCTAGAGGACAGAGGGTGAACTGGGCGGAGAAGGGGCAGGAGGATACGAAGGGGGGGGAGAGCACTGACCTGGTCTGGACTTGTTATTGCCTGGGTTTTTGCTGTTATCATGTTACTGCTGTTCTATATGACCTTGACCATTTTACTAAATTGTCTGTGCCTCAATTCCCTTATCTATAATCTGAGGATAAAGATAGAAATGCTGCTGTTTTACTGAAAATATTAAATACCCAGGACAAATACTTCTTATTTTTATAACAAGGTAAAGCCCAAACTCCTTTTCCTGGCATTCGAGGTCCTCATTATTTTGTGCCCAGTTACTTCCTCAACCTTATATTCTTATCGGTCCCCATTCTTTTAAATTCATTCTTTATTCAAAGCAAATGAATTTCATGGAACTGACTATAATCGTGACCTTGATTCCCCCTACTGTCCTGGGCCTGAACCTGTTTCAGCTCTGTCTTCCCCAACATAGGAAATGCCCAGCCACCAGTTGCTGAGACCAAAAACCTGTGTCATTTAGGATCATTTTCTTTGTCCTCTTCGCCCGCATCCAGGATGTTGTTTGCCGATTCTAATTTGGAAGTAAGCCTGGATTTTCTCCCCCTTGTCTCCATTCTTGTGCCCATAGCTGGGATAACCTTCCTTCTCCCCTCTTCTCTCATCCAGGTCACTGTAACAGCAGCCTCCACTCTGGGCTCCTGCCTCCAGCCTTTCTCCCTCTGCACAGACCTGGCAGGGCTGATAATTGACACAAACCAGATCAGGTTTGCCCCTTCTCTGATGTCTTCTCATTGTACTTACAGTAAAATTCAACTCTTCCTTGTTGCCTTACACTGTCTGGCTTTTGCTTACCTTTCCGGTCTCATCTGTGATTCATTTTCCTATCACGCTCTCTCCTCAAGACAAACGGGTCCTCTCTCTGACGACACTGGAGAAAACCAGGCTCCATCCAGCCTTGGCCCTTGCTACCTTGCTGCCTAAAAGTCTCCCATACTTGCTCTTTCCCTGACACGGTCCTCCTCATAGTACAAATTTCTGTCCAAATGTCACCTTTTCCAAACTGTCTTGCCGCCTTGTAAATGGAGTTGTTTGCTCTTTTCTTGTTGATTAATTTGAGTTCTCTGTAGATTTTAGTTATCAGGCCTTTGTCAGATTCATAACATGCAAAATTCTTCTCCCATTTCGAAGGCTGTCTGTTTGGTTTGGTCGTGGTATCCTTAACTGTGCAGGAGCATTTTAGCTTGATCAAATTCCATTTGTTTATTTTTGGTGTTGCTGCAATTGAAATAAAATCTTTTTGCAGGCCAATATTTTTGAGCATTTCCCCCACACTCCTTTCTAGAATTTTTATTGTTTTGTGTCTTAAACTTAAATCTTTTATCAAGCGAGAATCAATTTTTGTCAGTGGTGAGAAGTGTGGGTCCAGTTTCACTCTTCTACGTGGCTTACCAGTTCTCCCAGAACCATTTATTAAATAGGGATTCTTTTCCCCAGTGATGCTTCTGTTAGGTTAAACTTCTCTGAAGATGAATGACAAACAAATGGCCAAAAAGCACATGAAAAAATATTGATCATCTTTAATTATCAGAGAAATGCAAATCAAAACCACTGTGAGGTATCACCTAACTCTAATAAGATTAGCCCACATCACAAAGTCCCAAAACTACAAATGCTGGGCAGCACCTGTGGCTCAAAGGAGTAGGGCACCGGCCCCATATGCCGGAGGTGGCAGGTTCAAACCCAGCCCCGGCCAAAAACTGAGAAAAAAAAAAAAAGCTACAAATGCTGGGACAGATGTGGAGAGAAGGGAATATTTCTACACTAGTGGTGGGATTGCAAATTAATAAAACCTTTATGGGAAGAAGTATGGAGAATTCTTAAAGAACTAAAAGTCAACCTTCCATTTGATCCTGCAACCCAGAAGAACAAAAATCATTTTACCACACAGACATTTGCACCACAATGTTTACTGCTGCTCAATTCACAATTGCCAAGTTGTTGAAGCAACCCAAATGCCCATCAACCCATGAATGGATTAATAAACTGTGGCATATGTATACCATGAAGTACTATTCAGCCATTAAAAAGATGGAGACTTTTCATCTTTTTTGTTTACCTGGATGGAGTTGAAACACATTCCTTTAGTAAAGTATCTCAAGAATGGAAAAAAGAAATTGTAATGTTCTCAATACTATTATGAAGCCAATATATAAACAATTGTACACCCACACAAATGATAAAACACAAATATAGGGTAGCAAGGGGGAGGGGAGAGGACAGAAAGAGGAACAGGAGGGGGAGGGCATTGGCAGGAGGAGGGAGGGCAGTGGTGGGATCTCACCTAAGTGCATGATGTGAGGGTTTTCACTCCCCTGGGTGAAGGGCTGTACTGCAACTTGAACTTTACCTTGGAAGTGAGAACAAGATAACTTAAAAATCTGTACCCTCATATATAATTTAAAATAAAAGAAATGAAATAAAATAATATACCCCTTTAATCACCTCTCCATTCACTCACTGTAATTTTACCCTTTATTATTTTCTTCGCAACGCTTCATAGCATTGCCTGTTCTGAGATCATTTTTCCAGTGTACATCTTCAGTTTCTCTTCCCTCCCTAGGACATGACAACGAGGCTGCACACTTTGTCTAGTTTGGTTACCATGTCATGCTCAGGAATTAATAGATGTCTATAAATACTCTTTGCAGGAATCCCTCCCTTCATTCATTCTTTTCCTTTGGTCATACTGCCGCTTCTCTCAGACCCTTACTCTTCCCTTTTCTTTGTGCTGATAAACTCATAAGTTTCCTTTCAAAACATTGATCTCTGCATCCCCTCACAGTGACCCCACAGAATACTGGGTTCAGGACAGCCACTCCCCGTCTATGTCCTTGTAAATGTCTCCCCTCCTCCACTATGAGTTCTTCTTAGGTACGAGCCACGTCTCTTATCTCTCAATTCCAATTGTGCACTAGAGAACCTGGCATCTCAGGGCAAAAAAGCAGAATGACTAGAGTCAGGTGACTTAAGTTTAAATCTCTCTCTTCACTAATTAGTTGACTTTGAAGCCAATTTGTGACATTTCTGATGCTCTATTTTCTTACCTGTTTGATGGAAACTTCACAGCATAATTTTCTTTTGGAATTGCATTTTTATAAATATAAATATATATATATATATTGTATATATGTATATATATATGTATATATACATACATATATGTATGTATATATATGTATATATATGTATATATATATATATATATATCTTCTGTTATTTTCACACAAATGAAAACATATTCTGCATATGAATTTGTCCTTGCTACTTTCACTTAATATGTTGTCCCATAATCTAGAGATCTTTCCATATCTGCTGTACAAAGCTGCTTCATTCTTTTTCTGATGAGTACATTGTGTAGAGATTACCATAATTATTAACGGGCTTCCTATTGATAAGCACTTATTTTCTTCTATAATCTCAAAATAAAGATGATACAGTTAATAGCCTTGAATGTCTATGGGGTCAATGGAAAATCTATTAGCAAGATAAAATTCCCAAAGTGGAATTACTGAATCAAAAGGTATATTCATTATTGATGTATGTTACCAAATCAGTATTAATTGAGTTATACTATTGAATTCCCCACCATTAATTCATAAGATTGCATCATTTGCACATATGCACTAACATGTTATTAGCTATTTTGATCTTTGCCATTCTGAGAAGTAAGAAAGGTTATATTGTGATTTTTATTTGCATTTCTCTAACCATGAGTAAAGTTGAATAAGTTTCTATATGGTTAAGAGCCATTCATACGTATTATTCTATAAATCCTTCCATAATATCATTTTACCATTAATCTAACTGTATAGTTGATATTTTCATCTCAATATACAAAACCTCTTAGTGTATGAAGGACATTTAGTGATGTGTGTGCAAATATTTTTCCTAGTTTTTTGTTTGTTCATATAATGACTTGTGGATTTTTATAAACTTGTTAGGACCTTCCCACTCTAATACTTATTTTTAATTCTCTAACTCTTTCTTCTAGTATAAGGTTTCACTTTTTATGTCTAAATCTTGGATTCATCTAAAATTTATTTTTTTGCAAGTTATGAAAGAGCCATCAGCATTACTTTTTCCAGATGGTTATCCAGTTGTCACTACACTATTTATGTAATAATTGTGTTCTGTAATCATAATTCTAAAATTTATTATAGCCTTCATTGTACAATTAAAGAGATTCAACTGTCTGTGCCATTTGTTATAGTTCTCCTCCCCCTCTCCCCAATCAGGACTCATTCTCAGAATTGTTTTGAAGGGAAAAGTTAATATTAATTAGCTTAAGGATTGTCTAGGTGCCCAATGCATTTTAATTCCATTGCTATCCTCAGTCTCACTGAGTTATTTAATTTATATCAGTATATTTTAAGTTCCTCTTAATAAATAACTATTGCAACAACCCATGAAAGTAGTTGCCACAGCATTTATTGGTCAGCTATTGGAGCCATTACCTAAGCAATTATCTGAGCTGGCATGTGTAGGATCCTTGAACGAAAGAAACACGAACTCTTCCTTCAAGCAGCTTGCCAGGCAATTCCTTTGGCAGCTATTCAACAGCTAACTTCAGTGGTAAAAATTGGAATTGAGCTACAATGGAAGTGGAAGAACATTGTGTAAGGAAGTGGAGGGGGTATTCACTCTCACTGTAAGAACTGGAGCAGGACTAAAGTAGACAGAGTCTTTAAGGATAAGGAGGAGAAACATTCCAAACGGGGCCAACACCTGGTCCAAGGCATAGATCAGTGAGCCTGCAAAGCAGAGCAAGAACAAAAGTAGGAAATAATTAAAATATTGCTGGCTATTCTTATGTTCCTTGTGAAGGAATTTGTGATCTTTTCATAGGAGATTGTCTGTCCAGGTCTGAGCTAGCAGGGCCTCCGACCTGCCTTCCGAGTTCTGCTGCCCACTGAGCCCCAAAGGATTCTGAAGCAACTCAAGATCCCCAGCAGTCCAAAGTTACCTGCTTTTGTGTTTTTGTTAGTCCCTTAACCTTCTCTAGTTTTGATTCCCTCATAGGGTTGGCAGTGTGGTTACCAGCAGGTTATATAAAATATCCATCACAGTGCCGGGCTCATAACTGTTTGTGAAAATGAATGAACACTTAGCCAGGGTGTATTCAAAGCGCCTTTTGGATATACTGATGGAGTTATCCAAAGTCTGGAGCTCGCGAGTAGTTAGGGATTAAAGATTTTGGAATCAGTGCATGCAGGTGATGTTTGAAGGGATGGATAAAATCACACAGGAAAATAATTTTGAGAACTGAGAGTTGCTGTCAACATCATAACCTTGCAGCTAGGCAATGCTTGTAATGTCCACATATGGCGCCACACAGGTACTGACATACAGAAATGGAAAGTGCAGTTACCAAAAAAATGTTTTAAAAAAGAATACAGGATGAAGAAAACAAAAAATTGTCATTATTTGATCATGCAGAGATAATTCCTTTTAATATTTTGATCTATTTCTGCTCACATTACTACAAAGTAAAGGCCAAACCACACTAACACTCTAATTCTTTCTAACTGCTTTTTTTCTGGAGATTAAGGCTCAGTAGAAAAGTAGTCTGTTTCCAGACACAGTTTAACCACATGCATATAATAATATTCTTGGCTATACATATTTCTTGGTTATTGGTCCTGCCAAACTGCCAAGGCAATACCACGTATTTTAGGTATTTAGCATTTTTATTTCCAGTGGCAATTTTTGTATTAGTTATGGTATTATATTCGCAGCACCTGTGACAAGTGACTCTCGAGGTTCAGTGGCACAACACAGGCGTGAATGTAAGTGTCCCTAGTGTTAAAGGGTTTTGTTGTTTTGTTTTTCCATGTGTAAGTCAGAGACCCAGGCTCCTTATACGCTAAGGCTCCACCAATCCCTGGGGCCTCATCACCTTCTGCAACCTGCTGGCCAAGAGAGGAACACAGAGTGTGGAGGAGGCACAGTTGCTGCTGCGAAATCTTGACCCAGATGATGCGTATCACTTCTGCTCCCATTCTACCCTACAAGTCAACCACATGGTCATTCCTAATCACAGGAGAGGCCAAGACGTTGGGTCCAGCAACGCTCCACGGAGAAGAGAATGCATACATGTTGGTGAGCAGATGATGTCTTTGCAGGTGCTAAGTTTATCTTATAGACGAGAAAATGGAAGTTCAAAGAGATAATGAAGCTTGTCAAAGACAATATAATTGATAAGTGATGTAGAACTGAGACTCAAACCCATATATATGTGTGTGTGTGTGTGTGTAACTTACTCTTACATGAAAAATACAAATCAAAAGACGCTAGCAGGATGGTTAGTATTCTAGGAGTCCCAAATCTGCCAGATTTAGAAAAAAAAAATATAATCAACCAATGAAATTTGAATTTCAGAGAAACAATAAAACTTTTAGTATAGGTATGTCCCATGAAATGGAAAGCCTGCATAAAAGGGATGATTGGAGAACTAAAAATGAGACAACTACAAGAGGGACTCTACCTAACAATTGCAAACACATAACTTAGTTTTTTGTACCCTAACATCAACCTGAAATAATAAATAAATAAGTAAACATGGAGAAAAAAATAAATAGAAATAGTTAGCAAGTATGAGGACAACAGGAAGTTGGTTTGTGCAAACTGTGTTTAAATATAGTTCATGCAATATGCAAGGAATGATAATGCCTGAAAATTACAAGAATGCTCTGTTAGGCTCAGTTCCAGCAGAGTTGCCAATGAATCAGAACTGCCCTTCCACTGAGTTTATCTCCAAAAGTGCAGGCTGAGTCTTCTCTGGGCATCTAGCTGATGACTCCTGTGTTTTATTTTGTTTCTGCAACATCTGCACTTAACAACCTTCTATGTAAAAGTAATATTCTGAAAAATTGCTCTGGGTATTGAGTGTGGCATTGGTGAAATACAAATAAACAATTATTCTAAAATACACTAACAAACATAAAAAATAAGCCATTTGTATCATTTAAAATAGAAATTAAATATTTATATTCTCTAAAATATGAGAGTTATCACAAAACAACTGAATAGACTTAACAATTGTTTTGCTTTCAACCTTTCCTGAAATGTTTTCTCACTGTCTTGGTTCATTCAGGCTGCTGTAAGGAAATACCACAGACAAGGAGATTTGCAAACAATAGAAGTGAATTGCTTATAGGTCTAGAGGTGAGGAAGTTCAAGACCAAGGTGCCAGCAGATTTGGTGTCTTGTAAGGGCTCACTCTCTGCCCCAAAATGGTGTCTTTTGTTGTGTCCCCACATAGCAGAAGCTAAAAGGACCACACAGGCTCCTTCCAGCCTTTTATGAAGGCACTAATCTCATTTATAAGGGAAGAAGCCTCATGGCCCCACCATGGCAAATGCCCCACCTCTTAATACAGTTGCCTTGGGGATTAAGTTTCAACTTCATTTTGGAGGGACACACACGTTCAGACCATTGCACTTGCCATTGTTGGTCCAGATGCCATTAGTTTTTCCAACCTCTGCATCTATTATGTGTAGCATAATACTAAGAAAAATCTGACAGGTACCATTTGCCACATGCTACGGATTATATCAGAGAGGTCCTGACAGATGTTCCAAAAGGCGCATTTCTCATCAGATGGGGCTTTTGTAAGGCTTTGAATCCTAATCCACCCGTCTCAATCAAGGTAATTAAAACTGTTCTACTCTCCTGGTCACCCTGCCAGTGTTTTCTCAACCTGAGACCCAAATAAACAAGTCATAGCTGGATATTATATAATTTTAGATCAAGGCCATTAGATAAGAAAGATGATGGCCTAACCCTCCATCTGTTGAATCCTCTGTATCTATGGTGAATGTGTGCAGAGTCAGTGAGAAAACCAAGCCCCACTCTTCTTCATCCTGATCCCCCAAACAAGAGTCACTCAAATGTGATACTCATCTGTAAGTTAAAGATGATTGACAAGTATTTTATTTTGGCTTTGGGGGTTTTGTTCTTAAATAAAGGCAAGTAAAACACCATCAAATCCCCAGCAGATGTGATCTTTGGCAGTGGCATAAAACAGGCCTTCATCTTTCCATTAGCGCTGATTAAGCAATGATTCCCAGTCATCAGAAAGTATTCTATTAAGCACTAATGGTCTCTAATAATTTACTTAGTATGTTTTCCAGTACTTGCAAAATCCACATGAGTTTTCTATTCCAGAACCACTGGAATAATACATCCTTTTGTTAACAACAGTGTAGGCATGGGGGGAGGGAAGGTGTATGTGAAGGGAACATAAGAAGTGCGTGTGTGGACAGGACCAGAGAACGTGACAGAATAAGCCCTTACTGCCAACAGGTAAAATTTTGATCCGAAAACATATATTTCACAGCTTAAATGTTGACCTTGGGGAAAAAATAAAGAGAGAGCTGAACTCTAAGTTTGAAAACACTCTATTCCTCTAGAGATATTACGATGACATTTGAGTTAGTTTCATCAATTTAATCAAGTGACTCAATCAAAATTTAACTGAACCTCGATTCCTTAATCTACCATTTTTTAAATTTTTTCAGCTTTATCAAGGTATAGTTGAAAAACTAAAATTGTGTATATTCATGATGCAATGGTATGTGTTAATGTATGTATACACTGTGAAATGGTTACCACAACCAAGCTAGTTGTCAAGCCATTTATTCCCATAACTATCTTTTTGTGCTTGTGTATGTGATGAGGTTATTGAAGTTCTACTCTCTTCACAATTTTCAAATACATAGCATGTTATTTTTAACTATAGTCACCATTCTGTACAACAGATCTTCAGAACTTACCCAGCCTAATATTTTTGCCAAGTATAGCATTATTTTAGAAATAATTTAAAAAACACCTCAGACTTCCCTAGGTATAACCAGAATAACCCATTTTTTTTTTAAATTGGGAAAGTTGCTTAAAGCAGTTACCACTGGCACCTATATTTTAATTCTTATTTCCCTTTACTAATTAGTTTCTCATGTGTAATATTTCCCATATATTGTTAACAGGATATTAAATTGATTGTTAAGTGAAAGAATTCTGGGCAAAAATAGAAAGTGATTACCCAATTGTTACTATCTAAAATACTGTGGCCACTTTAATTAATTCTTTTGCCAAACACTCAGACAGGAATCTTCACCAGTGATTTTAGGAACTTTCTTCTGGATTTATGGAGTATTCCTTTTTAAGAGTTTCAAAGCACTTTGAGATCTTTTTGGAGACTCTGAAGCACAGAGGAAAAAGGACATGTTTTGGCATCAGGTGGATTTGAGTTCAAGTCCCAGTTCAGCCTCTAGATGGCTAAGTGGTGTTAGAAAAACTAACATCTTTCCTCCTCTCTTGTATCACTTGATGAACGAATGTGCTGTGAAGGGTAAAGTTAATGTATATAAAGAACCCAGAGAAGTACCTGACATATAGGAACCTCTTGGTAAACTTAATAAAAGTTTTATATGGTATTTCAGTACTTACAAAGCAATTTATGTATTATTTCTTCTATGTATCATTAATTTGCATAACCATTAGAATAGCTATCACCAAGGCAGCCAGCATCAGAAAACTGTAATTAAGATACTAGAAAGAAATAATAAGAAAGATAAAATGAAGTAAAAATAAAATTTTTAATACAATTAGAATGCTAAGGTTTTGCTGAACTCAAGGCTACTGAAGTAGCATCTGTTGACCTGATTACACTAGACCCAGGAGATGCAATAATCCCAAGAGGAAAATGAGAAAATTTATTGGATTAATCAAGGGGAAAATGAGAAAATTTATTGGATTAGCAAAAGCTGGGACCTGGACCAGAGACCAACTATCCCAAGTCAGTATTCCAGATGGCTAAAGCTTGACAGAAATGACGGGCTGGACAATACCTACTCACCAGCAATGATAGATAACTTTGGAATATTTTTATCTTTGATTTATGTCTTAAAAGAGGAAAAGGGCTCTTTTAATAATTCACGACAATAAAAAATATTAGGGTGTATAGAAGAGAGATAATGGCCAGAGTTAAAATATTCCAAAGTCTTGGTATTTGAGAGAATGATAGAAAGAGTAATTAACTATATATTGTAAGGGAGATGTGCATATATATTACCATTTTAATAGTAACTACCAG
The DNA here is from genome assembly GCA_963574655.1 of Perodicticus potto. Lineage (NCBI taxonomy): Eukaryota > Metazoa > Chordata > Mammalia > Primates > Lorisidae > Perodicticus > Perodicticus potto. The sequence goes on along the minus strand of CAUYRH010112518.1, from coordinate 25,750 downwards.
AAGAATAAAAATAGAGGTTATAACTTCAAAATTAGTAGAAAAGTAAAAATTGATTTTAAAAATCTTTAGTCAATGAAGGAAAAATGATCAAAATTGATGAGCAAGCAGGACATATAGAAAGCAAAATGTAGGATTGCAGATAAAAATTCAATTTTTAAGTAATCACAGACATAAGGCAACTGAATTTGCACTTATAAGACAGAAATTACAAAGTGAGCTTGTTTGTAAAAATCATACAAAAAAGTAATTGATAGCATGGTAGCAAAAATTTTAATATAATGTGGAAGATGAAGTAAAGGAATTCTCTCAAAATATAAATAGAGACATAAAAAAACAAGAAAGTGAGAGTAGGCACAGTGTCTCATGCCTGTAATCCTAGCACTTTGGGAGGCCAACATGGCAGAAGTATCTGTTGAGCTCAGGAAGTTGAGGTTACAGCAAGCTCTGATGCCACTGCACCCAGGGCAACAGAGGTAACACTCTCTCAAAAAAAGACTTAAAATGCAAAAAAAAAAAAAAAAAAACCCAAGAAAATAATAGAAGAATAAAAGAAAAGTTATACAATCAGAGGAACAGTTTGATCAGGTTGGAAAGCCCAATGTCCAAATAAAATAAGAGAAATTCCACAAAGGGAGAGAATAAAGAAAACAGAGATAGAAATATCAAAGCATGGTTTACAACTACTTCATTAAACTACAAATGAACAATGAAATATTCTAAATATTTAAAAGTTAAAATTCAAAATTGTCTATAAATCAAAGAAGGGATCACAATAAAAATTCAAAAATAATTTGAACTGAATGATGAAAACACAACATATCAAAAATTGTGGGACATAATTAAAATAGTGCTTAGAGGAAAATGTACTGTGTTATATGCTTATATTAGGAAAGAAGTAACAGATAAATGGACAAAGTTTCTACCATAAATTAAGGAGAGTGAGGAAGGAAGTAAATTAAATCTCTAAAAAGTGGAAGAATGTAAATAATAACTTCAAGAGCAGAAATAAATGAAATAGAAAACAAAAATCAATAGAAAAAATCAATGTAGCAGGGGCGGCACTTGTGGCTCAGTGTTTAGGGCGTTGGCCCCATATTCTGAGGGTGACGGGTTCAAACCCGGCCCTGGCCAAACTGTAACAAAAAGTAGCCAGGCGTTGTGGCGGGCCCTGGTGGTCCCAGCTACTCGGGAGGCTGAGGCAAGAGAATCACCTAACCCCAGGAGTTGGAGGTTGCTATGAGCTGGGTGACACCACTGCACTCTACAGAGGGTGGTAAAATAAGACTCTGTCTCTACAAAAAAAAAAAAAAAAGGAAGAAGAAAGAAAGAAAATCAATGTAGCAAAACATATTCTTTGAAGTGACCAATAAAATTAATACAGTGGTTACCAAACAGGTGAGACCAAGACAGAGAAGACATACATAGGCAATACAAAAGATGGGAGAGAACACAGTGTAGGATTTGTTCTGAAATAGCAAATGGGTCTATGGAACAGAGTAGAAAGCTCAAGAACATACCCTGCTTATACTATAATGAATACTGGTAGATGATGGCTTGTTGTAGAAAATCAGTGAGAAAAAGGTGAAATTACTCGCTGATGGTATTGAAGCAGTGGGTAGCCACGGCTAATGCCTTATCCTCAACCCCTCTGTCAAAATCATTAAGATGCACACATCCTGAACCCCAACTGCATAAGGACTATTCTGGGAGCAGAGCCCTCTTTCTCTTGCCAATGGCAATCCAGAAAGAGTAGAAATAATTCCCCCTCAACAACGACTAATGTGACTTGGTATGTAAATGTTCTGCCTCACTCACCACTCGAGTGGATAAATCTGAGATTCTATTTCTGCACCAACTCCCACAGTTCCCAGTGGGATTAGTCTCTGATTCTGTGGTAACTAACTTGATAACATAATTTTTGTTGGCTGTTTTCCCTTCCTGCTCTTTTCCCTAATGAGTTTTATAAATAAAGTACTTTTTCTTCAATCATTTTCTTATGGTCTTTGGGGAAAAGGGGCAACAGATAGTTATCATATGTTTTAAAAATGAAGAAGGGAAGGAAGGGAAGTGGGAAGGAAGGAAGGATAGAAAAAGATTCTCAACCAAGAATTCTATGTATATTAAAACTATCCTTCAAAAGCAAAGGAAAAATTAATCACAGGTAAATAAAACTGAAATAACTTGTCACTAGAACTAATGCAAATCCTTCAAGATTAAGTAGAAGTACATAGAATCCCCTTAAAGAAGAAAAGAACAAATGGTAAAGGTAAGCATATAGATAAATATAAACAAAAATATAAAGGCACCCTTGTGTTTGTGACTCATTTTTTTCCTATCTCATTTAAAAGAAAACTATAAAAAGTAGTAATTATAAAAGCATACTGATGGGGTGATAATATACAAAGATGTAAACTCTATGACAATAATTGTGCAAAAGAGAAGGTAGGAAGTGGAGGCATGTTGGAGCTATGATTTGTATATTAGTGAAATTAGCTTGTTTAGGTCAAGATGTTAATAGTATCACCAGGATAACTAATAACAATTTTTTTAAAGATAAAAATAAATGACAAGAAAATTGAAACAGTACACTAGGTAATATCTCTGTAACACAAAAGAAAGCAATAGTAGAAGAATAAGGAAATAAAAAAAGGACAAATGACTTATCAAAAATGAACAGTAAAGTGACAGATGTAAATCCTGCCTTAGGAGTACTTTCATTAAATCTGAAGGGACTAAAAACTGCAATCAAAAGTCAGAGACTGACAGAATGGATTTGCACAAAAAGCTATCTACAAGAAACACACTTTAAACTTAAGGACACAAATAAATCAAAATTAAAAGGATAGAAAAAAATATCCAAAGAGTAATTCAGAAGAGAGCTGGAGTACCTATGGCTGCATCATAATAAAATAGACTTTGAGTAAAAAAATGTTACTACAGAAAAAGGAGAATATTTTAAAACAATAAGAAAACCAACTCATCAATAAGACACAGTGATTACATACACATCTAATAATAGAATTCAAAATGACAGAAAATGAACAGAATAAAAGAGAGAAATAAGACAGTTCAACAATAATAGAGATTTCAATACTAAACTTTCAATAATTTATAGAAAGCTAGGATGAGTATCAACAAGGAAATATAAACTTGAACAGCATTACAAATCAGCTGTGCTTTTAAAAGACATCTGTAGACCTGTCCACTCAAAACAGCATAAAATACATTCTTCTCACCTGCACAGGGAACATTTTCCATGATAAAGCATATGTTGGTCCACAAAAAAAAAATTCTCAATAAAAATGAGAAATTAGAAATCAATAACAGAAAGAAATTTAGGAAATTCACAAATGTGTGGAAATAAACAACACACTCCCAATAACCAATGAGTCAAAGAATAAAACAAGAGGGAAATTAGAAAATACTTTGAGATGAACAAAAATATACACATAGAACACTAAAGCTTGTGCAGAGAAAACAATATTTAGAAGAAAATTCATAGCTATAAATACATATTTTGCCACAATATGCAGCAAAGGAAACCGGTAAACTTCTTTGGTGAGAGTAGAAGTTGAAAGAAGAGAAAACTGTCATAACTAATACATTTAAAGATCTCCCACACTAAAATCTAGCTCTTTCTTTCTGAGCATTTACCCTAGAAACAGTACTAGACATACACACAAAAAAAGATGTGCACACAACATTTAGATCAGCATTGGTTTTAATACCAAAAATTCATAAATATCATATGTTCATATCCAAAGATGAGAAGATATATTGAAAGTAGTCACTTATACAGCTATATGGTTACCTCACACTCAGAGGTCTCACAGAAAATTGTGACTCAACTTAGCTCAGAAAACGATCTGACTTCAGAAGCCCACCTTCTCTTTTTTCCCTGCATCTGTGCCTCCGAAAAGAAAAGATGTATCATTGTTGTGCACTTGGTTGCTGCCATCCAATATGGATTCCTGCTAAAACTGGATTCTCCAGGATGGAGAAGGCAGCCCAACTTCATCCTGTTGGAACTGAAGGCTCAGAGGAAGTCAAGGAGCGTGTTCCTGCCTCATCACTCCTGGTCTCTCCATTCTTCTGCTGAGTCTGCCCTAAGAGAAGGTGGTGAGTTATCAGAAGGGGAGAGCAGAGAGAGAAAGAATGAGTGAGGGGTGGGGAAAGGAAGAGCAGAGAGAGGGAAGGAGCAAGGAGGGTGGGATCTTGGGGCCTGGGTGTGTGCCACACCTTTTGGGAGCAAAACACGATTGTAAGAGGGACTTTACCCAACAAATGCAACCAGTGTAACATGGTTTCTTGTACCCTCAATGAATCCCCAATTAAAAAAAAAAAAAAAAAGTGGGCAAAAGAGGCCAGGTACACTGGCTCATGCTTGTAATCCTAGCATTCTGGGAGGCCAAGGCAGGTGGATTGCTTGAGCTCAGGAGTTCAAGACCAGACTGAGCAAGAGCAAGACCCTGTCTCTACTAAAAACAGAAAAACTAGCTGGGCATTGTGGTGAGTGCCTATGGCCTAGCTACTCAGAAGGCTAGGCAGGATGATCACTTGAGCCTGAGTTTGAGATTGCTATGGGCTTTGATGATGCCATCCTAGAGCAATGGCATGACTCTGTCTCCAAAAAAAAATAGTGAGCAAGACACGAACAGAAGCTTTTCCAAAGAAGATAGACTAATAGCCAACAGACAAATGAAAATATGCTCAACATCACTAATCATTAGGGAAATGCAAATCAAACCCACACTGAAATATCATCTTACCCCAATGAACATGGCTTTTATCAAAAAATCCCAAAATCCCAAAATCCCAAACAGATGCTGGCATGGATGCGGTGAGAAAGGAACACTTTGCTGGTGAGACTGCAAACTAGTACAAAATTAACAAAAAATAGTATGGAAATTCCTTAAAGTACTAAAAGTAGACCTACCATTTGATCCAGAAGTCCCACTACTGGGCATTTACCCAAAGGAAAAAAAAGCTATTTTATCAAAAAGACACTTGCATCAAATATTTATTGCAGTACAATTCACAATTGCATTGATGTGCAATCAGCCCAAGAGGCCCTTCAATTCACGAGAATATTAATAAAATGTTTATGTAACATCATGGAGTTCTACTCAGCTATTTAAAAAATGAATTAATTCCTTTTGTAACAATCCAGATGGAACTGGAGACCATTCCTCTTAGTGAAGTATCACAAGAATGGAAAAACAAATACCACATGTACTCAATACTAAAGTGGAACTAACTGAACCGTGCACATGAGCACAGATGGAAGTAAAACTCAGTGGAAATCAAGAAGGAAGGGAAGAGTAGAAATCATACCTAGTAGGTACAATGTAAGGCACACTTATAACCATGTCTCAGACAGTACAAAAGCAATCTATGTAACCACAACATTCGTACTCCTTGTAATATTCTGAAATATTTAAAAAAAAAAAAAAAAGAAAGATATTAAGCTCTCTACTGCTGTGAGATTTTGCTGAGAAAGTTCTGGCACCTAAAATGTTCTCACCTACAGTATACCACGTCATCCTAGCTCAAAGATATAGCTAGCTAAATCCTGCTCAACTTTCATTCTCTTAAATATCTTAAAATCAATTTTTCCCATTATGTCTTCCCACCCTTAGTAATTCATTTTTATGTTCACATAGCAAACTTGCCAATATTCAATTAAAATCCACCTTCCTTTATAAGGAAAGTATATGTAAGTCCCAGGGTGGCACTACTATGTCCATTTTGACAGTAATTATTAACCTGTCTCTGGCAAAAAGTCTAGTTCACATTAACCCTTTGACTGCAGAGGGCTCAGAAACAAAAAGTACCAGTTGAGACCTGCAGTGATCTCAACAACCATTAGGACACTCAGAGCAGAGCACTAGTGAATGTTCTTTGGTTTCTTACTAAGTTTTTTTGTTGTTGTTGTTTGAGTCAAAAGTCTCACCTGGTTGCCCTGCATTTGAGTGCCATGGTGTTATGGCTCACAGCAACCTCAAAACTCTTGGGCTCAAGTGATCCTCTTGCCTCAGCCTCTTGAGTATCTGGGACTACAAGCACCTGCCACAATGCCAGCTATTTTTATAGACAGGGTCTCACTCTTGCTCAGAGTTGGTCTCCAACTCATGAGCTTAAATGATCTGCCTGCGTTGGCCTCTCAGAATGCCAAGATTATAGGCCTGAGCCACCAAGCTGACTAAGTCAAGATTTTGTTTACAAAATGAACAACACCTACAAGCACTGTTTCACACCAAAGAGATTGCTTAAACACCTAGAGGCACTGTTCGCAGTAAAAAGGTTAACAGACTGGAAAGCTCTTTGTGGATTATCAGAAAACTTCTATTACCACAAAAATGTAATAGTATATATGAAGCACAAATAGAAGGCACACAGAAAGAGAATTTACAATGCTATTAAAAACTCATATAAAATGTCTGCCCACATATAATATAAACCAAAACATTATACTTCTGAAAATATGAATATGGATAAATACTAGTATTCTTTTGAAAACAAGTATCTTGAAGTTCAAACTAAAATCTGTTCCTTACTTTTCTCCAGAATAATTTTAAACTTTGCAAGTCCATTTAGAAACTGCCAACAGCACAAAAATCTATGGAAAGGTATTTATAACATCCAACAAGATTAAAAGTACATTTGCAGCTCGGCACCTGTGGCTCAATGGTCTAAGACGCCAGCCACGTACACCTGAGCTGGCAGGTTCAAATCCAGCCTGGGCCCGCCAAACAACGACGGCTGCAAACAAAAAATGGCTGGGCGTTATGGCAGGCGCCTGTAGTCCCAGCTACTTGGGAGGCAGAGGCAGGAGACTCGCTTGAGCCCAGGAATTGAAGGTTGCTGTGAGCTGTGATGCCACGACATTCTACCCAGGGTGACAGCTTGAGGTTCTGTCTCAAAAAAAAAAAAAAAGTACATTTGCACTCTAACCAAAAGTCCAACCTTAAAAGTTTACCCTGAAAATAAGCTTATAAAAAATGTGAAATGCCATATAAAAAAGCTTATTCACCAAAGATTACTCATAGATGCTAACACAACTGGTAGAAAGGTCGATGTGGATGGTTTCCAAAATACCAACCACATACTTTTTTTTAATTCACATCAGATAGGTACTGTGCAGAAGTTTTAAGGTCTAAGGGAGGTCCATCTCCCACACAAGCATGAAAACCCAACCATCATCCTTGTTTGTACTGTGATGAGGGAAAGGGAAAAAAAATCCCAATCATCACACTTACAAAGCACAAAAGGTTATCATATGTTACCTTCTTTTTTTTTTTTGAGACAGAGTTTCAAGCTATTGCCTTGGGTAGAGTGCAGTGGCATCACAGCTCACAGCAACCTCCAACCCCTGAGCTCAAGCGATTCTCCTGCCTATGCCTCCCATGTAGCTGGGACTACAGGTGCCTGCCACAATGCCTGGCTATTTTTGGTTGCAGCCATCATTGTTTTGGTGGTCCTGGGCTGGATTCAAATCCGCCAGCTCAGGTGTATGTGGCTGGCGCCTTAGCTGCTTGAGCCACAGGCACTGAGCCATGCTACCTTCTTATTCAAAAGGAAAAGTCTATCGTTAAAATAAGAGAGCTGATGATCCCTACCTTAATTAAGCAAGTACCAAACTTAGCATCACTGATAAAGCAACAATATAAATTTGTCTTCTGATTAAATGTAATTTGAAATACAAAGTCGGCTCGGCGCCTGTGGCTCAACGGGCTAAGGCGCCAGCCATGTACACCTGAGCTGGCGGGTTTGAATCCAGCCCGGGCCCGCCAAACAACAATGACGGCTGCAACCAAAAAATGGCCGGGCGTTGTGACAGGCGCCTGTAGTCCCAGCTACTTGGGAGGCAGAGCCAAGAGACTCGCTTGAGCCCAGGAAGTGGAGGTTGCTGTGAGCTGTAATGCCACAGCACTCTATCCAGGGTGACAGCTTGAGGCTCTGTCTCAAAAAAAAAAAAAACAAGAAATACACAAAGTCATCTACAAAATGTTTTGGAAATGATCTCTTTAAGCTGCTGGTTCAGGGACTAGCAAACTATGGCTCCCAGGACAGTTTTGGTAACGTTACAGAAACAAAGCCATGCCCACCTGTTTACTATGATCTATGACTGCCTGCCTACTACAAAGACAAAGGTGAGTATTTCAAGCCCTTACCACCAGTACAGAATAAAGTACTTGCTATCTAACAACCCTTTCCAAAGAGTTTTCCAACCTCTGATCTGGACCAGAGATCCAGATCATTTTACAGGAAATGAAAGAAACCTTTTAAATTATATGAGAGGCCAGGCACTGAAATCCCTAAGCACTTTGGAAGACTACGGCAGGAGGATCCCTTGAAGCCAGGAATTCAAGACCAGTCTGGGCAACACAGCCAAACCTCCTCTCCACCAAAAATACTTTTAAAAAGTAATCAGGAGGGGCAACGCCTGTGGCTCAAAGGAGTAGGGTGCCAGCCCCATATACTGGAGGTGGCAGGTTCAAACCTGGCCCCAGCCAAAAACTGCAAAAAAAAAAAAAAAGTTAGGAGTGGCCAGTGTGCAGTCCCAGCTACTAGGAAGCCTGAGGCAGGAGAATTGCTTGAGTTCAAGGCTGCAACTGAGCCACTATACCCCAGCATGAGCCACAGAGTGAGATGCTACATCTAAAAAACAAAAAACAAAAAAAAAAAAAGAGAAATACCACAATATGTGCCTTTTTTTTTCTGTCATTAACGACGATGTCTCATCTTGGGACATCGTTACTGCTGGGACCAAAGGAGCACACCACAATCCTCAGCTGCAACAGGTACTTTTCTAAAAGAACATGACTTTTGAAAAAAATCAATATAATATAGAGAAACAATAGTGAGTATTCTAGGTTAAGCAACTAAAACAACTGCTAAATGCACTCGGTGCCTAGCCACATAACAGAACTGGCCGTCTTAAATCCAGCCCCGGGCCTGCCAAAAATGACAACTACAGCCAAAAAATAAAAATAGCCAGGCGTTGACTCAGCACCTGTAGCTAAAGCGGCTAAGGCACCAACCACATACACCAGAGCTGGTGGGTTGGAATCCAGCCCAGGCCTGCCAAACAACAACCACCACAACCAAAAAATAGCCCGGTGCTGTGGCAGGCGCCTGTAGTCCCTGCTACTTGGGAAGCCGAGGCAAGAGAATCACTTAAAGACAGGAGTTGGAGGTTGCTGTGAGCTGTGATTTCATTGCACTCTACCCAGGGCGACAGCTTAACGCTCTGTCTCAGGGAAAAAAAAAAAAAAATAGCCGGGCACTGTGGCGGGCACCTGTAGTCCCAGCTACTTGAGAGGCTGAGGCAAGAGAATCGGCTAAGCCCAAGAGTTGGAGGTTACTATGACCTGTGACACCACAGCACTCTACCGAGGGCGACAAAGTCAGACACTAACACAAAAAAAAAAAAAAAAAAAAAAAGCTTGAATAGATCTCAGACACAAATACACCAAAGGTATATTTTAGTACAATCTAAGTGTCCTCCTGGGCCAACATTAAATACACAAACACTGGGTGGTGCCTGGGGCTCAAAGAGTAGGGCGCCAGCCCCATGTGCCAGAGGTGGCGGGTTCAAACCCAGCCCAGGCCAAAAAAACTACAAAAAAAAAAAACACAAACACTAAGAAAAGCTGATGAGCAAAAAAAGGTTCATGCAAATTTTCCTGATAGCCACCACAGCTGGCAAACACCCCTGGTAGATACTAGATGACATTATCATCTTTTCTTTCTTTCTTTCTTTTTTTTTTTTGACAGAGTTCTCACTCTTTGCCCCATGCTAGAGTGCCCTGTCTTCAGCCTAGCTCACAGCAACCTGAAACCCCCCAGGTTCAAGGAATCTTCCGCCTCCGCCTCTGCCTCCCAGACTGCCAGGATTGAAGGCGAGAGTATCCATGCTGGACCTAGATGATATTATTTTTAATTTCCTTGGTTCAAATAAGCATACCGTGGTTTTAGTAAAACAGTGTCCTCATCTTTGGGTTACGCATTAGCAAATGCTTAAGTATCAAGCTTCATCTCTCCAAAGAATTTCCAGTTTCCTATCAAATAATTCACAACAAATGTATTTATCTGGGGAAAGAGCAAATGTCAAAATAGTAAAAAATAGGCGAATGTACTACAACAGAAATTCATCTTACCCAGATGGTCGGAATACCTATAGTTTTTGATTTTTCAAAAGAAAAACAGATGAAAAACTGACTTAGTACACCATCTTGTTAACCGAAAATTCGATTATTCTAGTACTAGCGTATAATCCCTCCATCCTTCATTCCTAGAGACTCGGTCATGAAGCTTCACGAGGATGTACAGGCCTAGGAACTTCAGATAAAGAGTGTGAGCATTCTTACTTTTCTTTAGACGACTCGCCGTCTACAAATGTTTATGTTCACGTACTGAAATATGCCTGCCCTAGACATCAAACATAAAGTTTCTTTCTGCTGAAGGTAACGCGTCAATAATAAACAGAAGTGTACTGCGTCAAAAGTAGGACACGCAAAGGCAAAACCAAAATCTCACAAGCAGCTTTCTTCTGCATAAGGAAGGAACGCCCTCGCGCCAACTTTCTCCCGGTGCTCACCCGAACACAGCGGAATCGCCAGGTCCATGGGATACCGGGACCCTGGGGACGGACTCAACCAAACTCGAATAGCGAAAAATTGTTTTCCTTCTGAAAAACAATCCACAGAAGTTGCCTTTAGGCCTCTGAATAGGGAAGCACGACAGATGAAAACCCTCCCGGCCGCGCCACCGCCGCCTTCCCGCCCCGGCTCCCGCGGGGACCGACGGCCGGAACAGCCTCTCGGACCTGCCCGCACCCCGAGGCCCCGCGGCCCCAGCGGGCGCGAGCGGAGCGGACCACGCCTCTCCGAAGGGACTTCTCGGTCGTCCTGGTCTGACCACGACCTCTGCGGCCCAACATGAACACCGCCAAATCCTCTACTTCCCACGCGCCTCACCAAAGGTACGACCCAGCAGACAAAGGAATATAAAGCTCCCGCGGAAGCTGGCCGCCAACGGATAAAGGGGCGGTTATGTGACGTCACTTCCGCCATGAGCTTGGGGCGGGGCTTGGTGTGCGAGCCTTGGCCCAAGACCCAATTCACCCCGCGGAGGAATTCTGGGTTCTTCCTGCGTGGACGTGGGTGCGCCGTGGGGCTGGGCTCAGTGTCTGGGGGCTGGAGGGAGAAACGGACCCATAAGTCAAGGTTGAGGTTAGAACCCGATCTATGAGCGGGCCCAAGTCCGGGGACGGTGGACCCTGGCTTAGCCTGTGGCTTTGATGACGGATTAGACCAGAAGGACAAACGGAGGACCGGGGCTCGCACCTCAAGAAGCTCACTGAAACTTGATTTCCATCAGCGTTCCTAGAGCCTTTCAAATCTCTCCAGTTGATAAACCTGCCAACCCGTGAAATGGCCTGTCTACTCCATTCCATCATGTCTTTAGGCTGTTATCCTCCTTATTTCTGTTCATTTATCTGGACACTGTGCTGAAAACTAAATGCTTATCCCTTTGCGTTTTCAGTATACTGATATTTTTTGTAAACAGTGAATGTTTTCTCTTTCAAATAAATATATATTTCTGTTTCCATGTTTTTTGTTTTTTTTTTTTTGAGACGGAGCCTCAAGCTGTCACCCTGGATAGAGTGCTGTGGCATCGCAGCTCACAGCAACCTCCGATTCCTGGGCTCAAGTGAGTTTCTTGCCTCCATGTCCCAAGTAGCTGGGACTACAGGCCCCCGCCACAATGCCCGGCCATGTTTTGGTTGCAGTCGTCATTGTTGTTTGGCGGGCCCGGGCTGGATTCGAACCCACCAGTTCAGGTTTATGTGGCTGGCGCCTTAGCCCGTTGAGCCACAGGCACCGAGCCTCATTCTCTTATTTAAAAAACAGTCAGTAAACCACGCGACCACTGGATTCTCCCTCCAAATTTGTTCATGGTTGGCATTTTACTCTTTTGTCTAAAGCATACACCATTCTCTCATAAATCAAAATATCTATCTTCCCATGGCAGCAGACAGAAAGGTCTCAAATGAGGCCTGAGAGCAGAGTCTCCTCCCCTTTGAGCCAAGACCTCTTTCATTCTGGGCCTTATTACAGGTCTACCAAAATGAAGAAAGTCTAACATCTCTTCCTCTTAGGGTGTGGAGGTGGCACGGGCAATGGTTTCAGACTACTCTTACCCTCCTAAGTGTGCCACACTGTCTCAGTACTGGGCCCACAACCTCATCCAGTATTTTTTTTTTTCTTTTTTTGAGACAGAGCCTCAAGCTGTCACCCTGGATAGAGTGCCATGGCATCACAGCTCACAGCAACCTCCAATTCCTGGGCTCAAGCGAGTCTCCTGCCTCCGCTTCCCAAGTAGCTGGGACTACAGGCATCCGCCACAACGCCCAGCCATTTTTTTTTTGGTTGCAGCCGTCATTGTTGTTTGGCTGGCCCAGGCTGAATTCGAACCCACCAGCTCAGGTGTACGTGGCTGGCGCCTTAGCCCGTTGAGCCACAGGCGCCGAGCCCTCATCCAGTATTTTGGAAGGGGTGGCAGGTGAGTACACTGCTGGGTGGGGTGAATCAGATCTGCAACCCAGACCCTACTCCTGGGGCCTGACCCAGAAGTATCCTCCTCAGGAGGGCACAGCCCTGCATCTGGACTCCTGAGTATCTGGGACTACAGGCACTGTGAGCTATGACGCTGTGGCACTCTACCCAGGGCGTCTTCTTTTGGAGCTCTCCCTTCAAGGCTGCAGACACTGAGCTGGGAGCCAGGAACATGGGGGATGGAGTTTCTCACCCCACCCCACATCCTCGCCTGACGTCACAGCCCTCACTTCCTAACACTAATTGGTTGCCTTGGAAACAAGTTCCTTAAAGTGCATGATGACTTGAAGTGTAGGAGGGAGAGCCAAGGAGCCAGCCCTGCCACAAAGAAGACCCAGGGCTCCACAGAATCAAGCAAAGCTCTTTGAGTTCCTATCTTCTGCTGGAACACATCCCTAGCACATAAGGAGAAAGGTTTACCAACTCTGGAAAATGTCCTAGGCCAGTGGTTCTCAACCTTCCTAATGCTGCAGCCCTTTAATACGGTTGAGAACCGCTGTCCTAAACTTTGGCTCCCAGATTTCCTAGCTTGCAAAGTCCATAAAACTACACAAAGGTAATCCTAGTCTACCATTTCCTACTTTATTTGAGAGTTTTTCTTGTCTGGGAGTGGAGAAATCTTGCTGCAAAATCAGAGGTGGTCTAAGGCAAAAAGAAAAAGAAAAGAAAAGTCAGCTACTGACTTCCAACCTGGAACATGTGGATATCAGGTATAATATGGGTCTCTTTCTCTCAGTGGCAAATAGGAAGTCATCTTTTCTAAGAAACTGTCCTTAAGTGGCAAATCTCCCACCCCCATATCTCTCTCTCTCTCTCTTTCTCACACACACACACACACACACACACACACACACACACACACACACACGCTCTTTACTTACTCACTCTGCAGTCAGATGCTAGGGATTGATCTTGGAGCTGAGAAGGCCCTGCCCTTCTGAAGCTCACAATCAACATATTTTACCATGTTTTTCTATGCTCACATGTTTGCCCCTTTACTAAGTATCTCTAGGTTTTCTGTCTTCATTCTGGTTCTCTAAACATGGAGAGCTGGATGTTGGTAGGGTGGGGTCCAACTTGCTGGTTATCCCCTCTACTCATGGATTTTCCAAGAGTGGAGAATCTTGAGTCAGCTAATGCACATCCTTGCTTGACACTAAATCTCAAGATTTGGTCCCCTCAGACTGCCATGTCACCCCATTGGTTTCTAAGTCCAAATATAGCTTCCAACATCAGCCTTCCAAGGACTCTGGATTTTTCCTTTCCATTTCATGGCCAAAGAACAGAGGAATGGATGGAACTTAAGGATGATAGCAGAAATGTATCCTTGTGTTTTGTCCACTAGAATTTGTGCATGGGCCAGATACACAGTCATGCTTCCATGCATCTATGTCCTGCTACCACACATGTGCACTTTGTTGGCTGGAACCAGTATTTGTAACTTCTCTCAAATTGGCCAGTGCAGGGGTGTGAACATGTGTATGATTCTACTTATGAGCATGAGTGAGCATGTGTTCAAGGGAAGAGGAATTTAGGGGTATATCTCTATGTGTGTTTTTTTCCAAATGCTTGGCTTTTTTCAAAATGGCTTAGAGCACTACTGTCATTTATGGGGTTTAAAATGTCAGAACAGGGCCTGCGGGGAGGCAGGGGAGATTAAACTGCAAACAGTGAAGGTTATAGATGACGTTTCTGATAGGCTGACAGGCGGACTTAAATGATACCACACTTTAGCAATCATTTAAACACACACACACACCTCAAGATCATTTCTCCATATTTTAATGGTGTATTCTGAAGGCTAAAAACATAAAATTGTATGTCTAGAAAACTGCAGTTCTGCTTTCAAAATATAACTAGCAACTCTCTGTGGTGTGTGTGTGTATGTGTCTGTATAGGTTAATTCCACTTTACTTTTATATGGTACCCTACCTAATTAACAAAATACATCAACATCCAACAGTCTACCTAAGCATCATAACATTTGTATAAGGGTAGGTAGGGTGGAGATTACTATCCCCAGTTTGCAGATGTAAGGGACATGAGAGGCTCAAAGAGGTCTGATGGATTGCCCAAGACCACCCAGCTAGAAGTGACAAAGCTAAGGTTTAGAACTGTGTTTTTGTACTTATCCAGAGCTCTTTTCTTGACGCTGTGGTTCTCAGTGCTGATTGCACTTTAGAATCAGTTGGGAAGCTCTTAAAGCCCATCAATGCCTGCTATCACTCCCAGAGAGATCCTGATCCAATCGTTCTGGTGGTGGAGCTTGTGGTAATTTTTTTTTTTTTTTTTTTTTTTTTTTTGAGACAGAGTCTCACTATGTTGCCCTGGGTAGAGTGCCATGGTGTCACAGCTCACAGCAACCTCAAATGCTTGGGCTTAAGTGATTCTCTAGCCTCAGCCTCCCAAGTAGCTGGGGACTACAGGCGCCTACCACAACACCTGGCCATTTTTTTGGTTGCAGTTGTCATTGTTGTTTGGCAGTCCTGGGCTATATTTGAACCCATCAGCTCTGATGTTTGTGGCTGGTGTCCTAGCCGCTGAGCTTCAAGTGCCGAGCCTACTTATGGTAAGTTTTTAGAGCCCCCAGATAATTCTAAAGTGCAGGTAGGTTGAGAACCAATGGTCCAGGGCTTGGAGGCCACACTCACATCCCCTCCAGGTGAATGTAGATTCCAGTTTCTTTCCTCCTCAAGATCCACCTCTGAATTTACTTCTCTGTAGACTTAATTTGCAGGAGGATCAGATCCACTGTTTCTTCTGCAGCCTCACTCCTGGACTCTAGAGACTTAAAAGGGTGCCTGCCCACTCAGGATGATGGATTAAGACTCAGTTGTGGCTACTTTTTAAGAGGGAGACATTGTTGTCCCACCAAGACTAAGGAAAGAGGACCAGCCCCACCTAGCTTAGTCACGGGGAGAAGGCTAGGAAGGTGACGGCCACTGTCCTGGTGACCTCAGGTGAGAGAATAGGGAAGGAGATGGAAGGAAAGGCGAAGAGAGCAGTCCCCTTGGAATGAGCTGTAGAAGTTCTTCAGGTGATTCTAACATGGTATTAGAATCCTAACTGCCAACGCTCATGGACAGTGCTCATCTTACTCAGCCCTCTGCAAGAGAGGCAGTGTAGTGCAAACTTGGTAGCACTCTGCCTGTGATTCTTAATCTCAACACCATGTTACAATCACCTGAAGACTTTTACAGGTCATTCCCAGAGGTTCATCCTTGCGCAGGGGCCATGCTATCGTTCCAATTTTAGTATATGTGCTGCCGAAACAAGCACCCCAGAGGTTCAGATTGAGTTGGTTTGTGTGGTGCTCAGACACTGGTGTTTTTTGAGCCCCTTATTTTGTCTAAATGGGCTGCCAATGTTGAGAACCACTCCTCTAAGTGCTGAGTATCTCTAAGACTCTATTCTTTCTTTTTTTTTTTTTGTACATACAGAGTCTCACTTTATTGCCCTCGGTAGAGTGCCATGGCGTCACACAGCTCACAGCAACCTCCAACTCCTGGGCTAAGGCGATTCTCTTGCCTCAGCCTCCCGAGTAGCTGGGACTACCGGTGCCCGCCACAACGCCCGGCTATTTTTCTGTTTTGCAGTTTGGCTGAGGTCGAGTTTGAACCCGCCACCTTCAGTATATGGGGCCGGCACCCTACTCGATGAGCCACAGGCACTGCCCTAAGACTATTCTTGGGTCTCTTCTCCCTCTTCTTTCCCAAGTAATCGACCTCCTTCCCATGGCCTTCAGTTAATTAACACCCACAGCTACTTACCCTCAAATCCATACACCTGAAAAAACTTTCTTCTTCTTCTTTTTTTTTTTTTTTTGCAGTTTTTGGCCGGGGCTGGGTTTGAACCTCCAGCATAGGGGGCCGGCGCCCTACTCCTTAGAGCCACAGGTGCTGCCCTAAAAAACTTTCTTGAACACCATATATGTATTTCCAACTCCCTACTAGACAAGATAACGTCGAAATATATGGAGGCAAAGTTCTTCTTAACAGTCTCCTAACCTCCTGGATATCTTTATTGAGACATATCCCACACCACCCCCAAAGTACATGTTCCACTCAGAATGCAGTACTTTTGCATTTTTCCCAAGCCTCTTCTATTCTCCGTCTGTCACCATTCAACCATTCACCTGAGGCCAAAACTGGTGGTCACCCAGGAATCCTTCCCCTCAGTCATCTCCCACATCCAATGAGACACAAAATCCTGACAGTTCTCCCAGAAGACTCTCTCAAGTCTGTCATGCCTCTGGTCTGCGTCTCTGCCTACACAGTCCTCACAGGGGGCTCCTCATTGGTCTCCTAGGCTCTGGTGTTTTTACTTGCACCCTCCCCCCCATCATCCTCTGCATGAACCTCACAGGGTCTCCAGGAGCTATTTTTCTAAAATGCATATCACTCCTCTGAGAAGGCTGTTAGTAGTCCCCAACTCACAGGGTAAAACCCTTACTCCCTGGCATGACCCTTTTATCATATGGGTCTCCTGCTGGCCTCTCCCCCAATGCTACCTCCTTACCAAGCCGTCCCTCCTTCAGCAGAATTCTTCAAATGGCAGCTGTTTCCCACCTCAAGGCTCTTCATATGCTCCTCCCCTACCTCCAATGTCCTTCCTTCTCCCCTCCCTCCCATTTTGCCCACATTTACTAATTATCTGGAGCACCACCCTCTCTGTGAAGGATTATGTGTCTCTTCAGGCTGAATTGATCATCTCTCTTTTTTTGCCCCCATTGAACTCTACAATTACCTCTCTCTGTGTCTCTCTGTATTTTACTTTCCTTCCTTGTCTTCCTCACTAGGTTGTGATTACCTGGAAGTCATAAACCGTGGAGTAAGAAGTAGGGAGGAGACCAGACTCCACGTCCTGTGGTGAGTTTACACACTGTTCAGTTCCTTTAGCTAAAGCAATTGGTTAAGAATGCTTTGGCTGGCTCGGCGCCTGTGGCTCAGCGGGCTAAGGCACCAGCCAGGTACACCTGAGCTGGCGGGTTCGAATCCAGCCCGGGCCCGCCAAACAACAATGACGGCTGCAACCAAAAAGGGCTCCTGCAGTCCCAGCTACTTGGGAGGCAGAGGCAAGAGACTCGCTGTAGCCCAGGAATTGGGGTTGCTGTGAGCTGTGATGCCACAGCACTCTACCCAGGGTGACAGCTTGAGGCTCTGTCTCAAAAAAAAAAAAAAAAGAATGCTTTGGCTATGGGACGTCCATGCTCAGTGGTTAGGACGCTGGCCACATGCTCCAGGCTGGTGGGTTTGAACCCGGCTGGGACCTGCTAAAACAAACAAACAATATAGCCGGCGTCATGGCAGGCACCGGTAGTACCAGGTACTCGGGAGGCTGAGGCAAGAGAATCGCTTGAGCCCAGGAGTTTGAGGTTGCTGTGAGCTATGATGCCACAGCACTCTACCCAGGGTGACAAAATGAGACTCTGTCTCAATAAAAAAAAAAATAAAAAGAATGCTTGGGCTAGTTTTTCACAGTGGCAGTATCATAGCCAATGAGGTTTATCCAAGGCTCTATTGCAGCTAATTGAAAATTCTCCCAATGTGCTGCCATGATGACTTGAAATATAGTCAGCATTGACAATTACTTACTTACTTTTTTTTTTTGAGACAGAGTCTCACTTTGTCACCCTTGGCAGAGTGCTCTGGTGTCATAGCTAACAGCAACCTCCAACTCTTGTGCTCAAGTGATTCTCTTGCCTCAGCCTCCTGAGTAGCTGGGACAACAGATACCTGCCACAACACCCAGCTATTTTTACAGACAGGGTCTCGCTCTAGCTCAGGTGGGTCTGAAGCCTATGAGCTCAGGGCAATCCACCTGCCTCCGTCTCCAAGAGTGCTAGGATTATAGGCGTGAGCCACCTTATCTGACCTGGCATTGGCAATTTTTGACAGTCTCTACGGAGACTGAATTTAAAAAATAAAAAAGAATGTTTGGGCTAGTTTGAGCTTGCTAGGAGCTATGACGCCATGGTACTCTTCCCAGGGTGACAGAGTGAGAGTCTGTCTCATTAAAAAAAAAAGAAAGAAAAAGTACTTGGGTTTATGGCTCAAGAGTTTGAAAGGTAGCTTCCTTCCTCCTGGAGCTAAAGTAGAAAGCTAAGTATTAGAAAAGAGACTCAAACCTGCCACTGACCTGACACTGTGCCCTTAGTTTCCTCTCCTGGTTTTGCTTCAGTGATTCTACCTCTCCAGTCTCCAGAGCTGGAGCTCTCACGGTCATAACTCCTGGAGCCCCTTATTGGCCTGGCTGAGGTGAGTAAGGTCTTTTTGCCTCAGTTCCATGTGAGATCAGGTTGAAAGGCCTCCAATGGAGCCTTCAGAGAAAAACCAAGAAAAAATAAAAGCAGGCAAGAAAACATCCAGATACATTCTCTTTAAAACAAAGGAACACTGGAAGAAAAATGGGAAAAACCCTCCGATAATTAATACAAAAAGGAAGGAACCACAGAATTAAAAAAAAAAAAGAAAGAAAGAAAGAAAAGAAAAGAAAACAGACACCAAAACAGAAATATAGAGGTGGGCTCGGCTCCTGTAGCATAGTGGTAATGGTGCTAGCACATACACCAAGGCTGGCGGGTTCGAACCTGGCCCAGGCCAGCTAAAACAACAATAACAACTGCAACAAAAAAAATAGCCGGGCGTTGTTGCGGGCGCCTGTAGTCCCAGCTACTCGGGAGGCTGAGGCAAGAGAATCACTTAAGAGTTTCACCTTCAAGAGTTGGAGGTTGCTGTGAGCTGTGACGCCATGGCACTCCACCCAGGGTGATACAGTGAGATTCCTTCTCAAAAAAATAAATAAATAAAATAAATAAGTAAGAAATACAGAAGTGGACAGAATGAAGATGTCTAATTCTAATTTGTCACCCCTATCTAAGAGAGCATATTCAAGAGTCAGTCACCTTCTCTCCTCATCCTCACCCAGGGAAAAGGCTGGGCAGGAGTCTTTATCCCATTCTAGGCAGGTGGGCACCTGAAAAGGTACAGTTCTTACAACCAGAGAAAATGAAGCCCTCATCTTCTACAAAAGTGAAATGTCAAAGTCATCAATGGGATAGTGTGAGAGAAAAGGGAGGGACCCAGGCCCGTAGCTCAGTGGTTAGGGTGCTGGTCACATATACCAGGGCTGGTGGGTTCAAACCCATCCAGGGCCTGCTAAACAACAATGACAACAACAACAACAATAAAAATAGCACCGCGTTGTGGCAGATGCCTGTACTCCCAGCTACTTGGGAGGCTGAGGCAAGAGAATTGCTTAAGCCTATAGAGTTTGAGGTTGCTATGAGCTGTGATGCCATGGCTAACGAGGGTTACATACTGAGACTCTGTCTCAAGAAAAAAGAAAAGAGAGGGGCCCAGACAATAACCCATAGACAAAGTGTGGTCTCCAGGACACCCAGGACAGCATTTACCTTATTCATGGCTGGGTCCACAGTGACTGACAATTACTCACTGATATTCTCAGGAGTCTTGCCATATGTCAGCATTGCTCCAAACACAAGGTGAGCCTGAGTCATCCTCACAACAACCCAATGAAGTAGAGACTATTATTATTCCTGTTACAGATGAGGAAACAGAGTCTCCCAGAAGCTGTGATTTTTCCAAGGCCACAAAGCCTGAAAATGGCTAAGTCAGGAGTTAAACTCTGATCTTAACTTCCTTGGTGTCCTGCAGAACACACATAGCAGGTGATTATTCAATAATTGCTGATGGTAACAATAATAGCTAACATGTATTGAAAATTTAACAATGCACAAAGCACTGTGTTAAGCTTTACATGGCATTATTTTACTCAGTAGGTAAGTACTATTATTATACTACATTATTTTATAGATGAGGACACTGAGGCTTAGATAAGTTAACAGCATTGTCCATGGCCTTGAAGAAATGAATGAACTGAGCAGATGAAAGAACTGGGATACAAATCTAGGGGGACAGATAGATGAATGATGACGGGTACAGACAAGCACCCTACCAGCACCACTACCACAAAGGAATGAGAAGCCGTTTCCTGGAAGGAGCTCTCTGACAAGGTGGCTAACACCTTGATCAAGGATCTGCAGGCTTTTATCAGATGTCCTGGCAAAGGCAGTTTCAGCCTGGACTATTCTGCCAGGCTCAGGGCCAAACTGTACTCAGAATTGACCCTAGAAGACTGGGCCAGTTTCCTCCTTTTTCTTCAGGCCTCTGCAGAGCACCCTTTCACCAGCTGTGTTTACTCACAATAGTCTGGCATTTAGAATCTGGTTTAGTTTGAGTCCCTCAATATTCAGGATCAGAGCCTCCAGGACCCACCCCTAAGCAGGAATTTTTGTAGATCTTTCAGCTGAATCCTTTGGCGTTCCTGATGGGAATCCTTGCAGAGAGTCACCCTGCTACTTAAGGAAAGAGGGAGAGAAAGGGGGAGGAGCAAGCTTTCCCTCCCCTCCTCACCCTCCCAGAGAGCCTGGCTGGCCACCCCCACCCCCACCCCACAGAGTTTCTCACCTTCAGGCAAAAGCAGATGACTGCAGAGCTGGGGAGCAGAACTTAACTGAGCCCTCCAGGCACAAGTAAATCCCTGCAATTAGTATTTAGGGAATGTGAACCCCTGAGGATCAGGGAGAGAAAGAGACAGTGGGAGAGGAAGGCTGAGATGTTCAGAGATGCAGCGATAAAGATGGAGGCAGTTACTAGGAAGGGTTGCAGGAGAGAGAGAAGAAGAGGAAGTGAAGGAGGAAAAGAAAAGAGACTGAGGTGGGTAGGAGAGAGGAGGAGAAAGGGGGGAGGGAAGAGATAGAAAGAGCCAGTTGCTTTATTCATGGCTGGTGATATTATAGACTGAGTGAAAATCACATTATCGTAATGGGAAAGTTAGAGTTGCTGAGATGATGCCCTGAAGCCTCCGCGCTGATTGGGGTGTGATTGCTATCTGTATTTATATGTAGAAAGCAAAGTTCACTGCCAGTTCAAGATGGTGGCGGCTGCTTTATGCAACATAATTCTTCAGTAGGGAGACGCCCCGAGCAAGCTGAGCACACCCGGCCAGGAGTGGGAACAGGAGCCGGATGGGGAACGAGCGATGGAGCAGGCGGTGGAGGCTTGGCTGGAGCCGAGTGGGACTGCTGCAGAGGACAGAGAGCCGGAACCTGCGGGGAGCCGGCACCCAGGCCCAGCCTGGATCCTGATGGGGTTAGGAGTGGCTGTGGTGCAAGAGCTTGGGGACTATGGGGTTCAAAGGAACCACTCCCACCATCTGCCCCCTCTCAGGCCACCCAGATTAAGTTTGCCGAGAATGGGAAGAGGAGTGCTGGGGCACCAAAGGCAGGGCTGGGCTAAGCCTTCAGAAGTTATCCCCCTATCACCCACACTGTAGAATTCAGTGCTAAGTCATACAATGAATGCCAGGAAGTCTTAATTTTTCTCCTATGATGACTATTTGATGCTTTTCTTTTTTTTGAGACAAAGTCGCACTGTGTCACCCTTAGTAGAGCACTATGGCATCACAGCTCACAGCAACCTCAAACCCTTGGTTGGGCTCAAGCGTTTCTCTTGCCTCAGCCTCCCAAGAGGCTGGGACTATAGACACCTGCCACAATGTCCAGTTATTTTTTTGTTGCAGTTGTCATTGTTTAGTTGGCCCCGGGCTGGGTTCGAACCTGTCAGCCTAGGTGCATGTGGCCGGCACCGTAACCACTGTGCTACTAGCACCGAGCCTATTTGATGCTTTTTGACATCTCAGATTTCTCGATTTTTCTTTTCTTTTCTTTCTTTCTTTCTTTTTTTTTGCAGTTTTTGGCCCAGGCTGGGTTTGAACCTGCCACCTCCAGCATATGGGGCCGGCGCCCTACTCCTTTGAGCTACAAGCACTGCCCATTTTTCATTTCTTTCTTAGGGACCCTGCTATGCTGTGCCTTACGTGGGGTCTGTTCTGCCCTTTTACCAGCCCAGTGCTGGGATGAATAAGGGTCAGTTCCTTTTGATTGGGGAGAGCATGAGCTCTGACTTCCCCAGCGCAGACCTGCAGGGCAGCCCAGATTCCAAGCTCTGCTCAATCTAATTAAGCTTAGGCTTGGTGCCCGTAGCCCAGTGTTTAGGGCACCAGTCACCTGCACTGGGGCTGGTGGGTTTGAACCTGGCCAGGGCCTGCTAAACAACAATGACAACAACAAAAAAAATAGCTGGGTGTTGTGGTGGGTGCCTGTAGTTCCTGCTACTGGGAGGCCAAGGCAAGAGAAACCCTTAAGCCCAAGAGTTCAAAGTTGCTGTAAGCTGTGATGCCATGGCACTGTACTGAGGGTGACATATTGAAACTCTGTCTCAATAATAATAATAATAATAATAATAATAATAATAGAGCTCTGGGAGGCTCCTGTGGCTCAAAGGTGCCAGCCCCATATGCCAGAGGTAGCGGGTTCAAACCCGGCCCCATCCAAAAACTGCAAAACAAAACAAAACAAAATAATAATAATAATTGAGCTCAGACCATCTCTTACTTGACGCTTGTTTCCCTCAGGACTTTCTTGGGAAAAGGGGACATGGGACTGGGCCTGGCTGTGGCCTTACCTTAGATATACCAGAAAAAATAGAGAAATGCCCAGTTAAATTTGGATCTCACATAAACAACAAATAGATTTTTAGTATAGTATAAGTATATCCTAAGCACTATTTGGGATATACTTAACAATTTGTTGTTTGTTCAAAATTAAAATTTAACTAGGCATCCTGTATTTTTATTTGCTAAATTTGGCAACCCTGCCCTACCCCCACCTTGCCCATTGACCTCAGGTTTTGTATTGATTTACTGTGCAAGGTAATGCCCCTGAGTGGAAAGAGCCAAATTCACCAGTTAATAGCTTTGTTACTCTTAATCTCCTTCTCTGAGCGATAGGTGGCATTAATTCCTATCTCACTGGATGGCAGTGAAACATTTAATGAAATTGAGTATGTAAAATACTTAGTCCACTATCTGGCACAAAATAAATGACCAAGAAACAACACAATGCCCTCCCAAAGCTGGCACTCAATAAATGGCAGCTATAAAAGATCAACACACACACCCCCGCCCCCATGGCTCAGCGCCTGTGGCTCAAGCAGCTAAGGTGCCAACCACGTACTTCTGAGCTGGCAGGTTTGAATTCAGCCTGGGCCTGCCAAAGAACAATGACAGCTGCAACCAAGAAATAGCTAGGCATTGTGGCGGGTGCCTATAGTCCCAGCTACTTGGGAGGCAGAGGCGGGAGAATCACTTAAGCCCAAGAGTTGAAAATTGCTGTGAGCTGTGATGCCACAGCACTCTACCCAGGGCAATAGCTTGAGGCTCTGTCTCAAAAAAAAAAAGAAAAGAAAAAGAAGAATCAACCCCCTTATATAAATTACCCTTTCTTCCCTTCCCATCTCTATTCTAGGATTCTTGGAAGTCAAATAAAAGGATTCCTACCCTGGAAGCAGCTGCCTAAGTAGGGGTATCTTAGGGACAGATCTGATCTTAGTGTGGGTCTCCCTGGTGGAGGCCTGACCTTATAAGCTCTGCCTAGAGTTCTGGAAAGCTCATTGCAAGGGTGAAGCAAGCACTTAGAGTAAGCCCCAAATCAAGCCTCATGCATTTTTAGCTATTCTTCTAAACTTCCAGAACAAAATTGAATCCATCCTCCTTTGAACTCCCAAGTTTCCCTTTCTCCCAGGAAGATGGGGGGGAGCAGGGTAGGATGTGATGCTTGTTAGGAAGGGGGACCCTGCCTGCCTGTGAGGGCCACACAATGGACTATTTGAGCAACCAGTCTGCCCAGCCGCCCTCCCATCAAGTATCAGACCAAATTGCTCTCCCTCCTCTGGCAGAAGCTCATGTCCAGGACACGTCGGTTGGAAATTAGTGTGTCCCTTAGAGTCTCTGTGTTTGTTCTCCTTCTAGTTCTTATGTCTCAGCCTCAACTCAAAACCCATTTGATGGCCGGGCACAGTGGCTCACGCCTGTAATACTAGCACTCTGGGAGGCCAAGGTGGATGGATTGCTTGAGCTCATGAGTTCAAGACCAGCCTGAGCAAAAAGTGAGACCCTCCCCCTCTACTAAAAATGGAAAAACTGAGGCAAGAGAATAATTTGAGCCTAAGTTGGAGGTTGCTGTGAGCTATGATGCCATAGCACTCTACTCAGGGTGACAGCTTGAGACTGTCTCAAAAAGAAAAGAAAAGAACCTACTTGATGCAGGAAGAGGCAGTGTGCAAAATAAGAGTTCTGGAGTCCCACTGAGGCAGCCTAGACACTGGTCTCACCTGTATGATCTTGGACTTGTCTCTCCTAGAAGGATAGGACTTGCTTTCTTCCCTCACAACAGGTGTTTCTGACTCTGAAAAAAAAAAAAATGTCTCCCAGTCACCTTTAGTCCCAGAGAAGCTGGTGGCTGGACCCCAGCCATTGTCTCTGAAAGAGGATATCTCCTTCTCTCTTCAAGAGGTCACAGACCTCAGTGCCAGGTGGATTATATAAATGTGAAGCAGCAAGATGCAGTAAGGAGTGGCAGGGTCTGTGGCAGCACCCGCCAAACATGAAGGCATTCTACTGCATGTTTGTTTTACTTTTTTTTTTTTTTTTTGCAGTTTTTGGCTGGGGCTGGGTTTGAACCCGCCACCTCCATATAACCTCCGGCATATGGGGCTGGTGCCCTACTCACTGAGCCACAGGCGCCACCTGCATGTTTGTTTTAAATACTGCGCTCATCAAACACCCAGGTGGGCATGGTTTGGTTTATGGGCAACTCCCTAGTTTCTTGTTCTTCTTTCTGGTGACAAACCTATACCTACCCATAGGGCCACCAAGCCTTGACACAGAATAGAGGAATCTCACATACAGAGACATGCTGACTCATGAAGACAGGGTCATCCACATATATATTGGTATCAGACACCAGAGGAGCAGAGGGTCTGTAAGAAAAGTATAAGGACACCCACAGGGGAGTGGCCCATCCCCAGTCTGCCTTTTTTTTTTTTTTGAGACAGAGCCTCAAGCTGTCACCCTGGATAGAGTGCTGTGGCATCACAACTCACAGCAACCTCCAATTCCTGGGCTCAAGCGAGTCTCCTGCCTCTGCCTCCCAAGTAGCTGGGCCTGCCACAACACCCGGCCATTGCAGCCACTATTGTTGTTTG
>CAUYRH010112514.1:0-22644 GCA_963574655.1 Perodicticus potto | reverse complement strand
TGGGTCTTCATCAGTTATCCAATGAAGACCCGGGCCCTGGAGACTGACAGGTTATTGACCAGTCAGATGTGCACGAGAAGCAGACAGCAAGGCGCCAGTGTTTTCCGCACAGGTGGTTGGTTCTTTTTCAAGCCGGTTTCTTCATCCGTCACAGCATCAGCACCGCCAGGGCCAAGGCAGCGGTTGTAGAGCTGTCTTGTCCTGCATCATGGACAGCCTCCTATCAACATGGAAAGAAAATCTCAGTCTCACCCTTCCCAACATGGGCAGCTGCCCTGTTGCCAACCGGTTGAGCCCTGGACCTTGGGGATGGGTTTTCCCAGCTCTCTGGCCCTGAGGTCCAATCCTGAGAGCTGAGGCAGGTATTAGGGCTTAAGGAAGTTGGCATGAAAATTGTTGGAGTTGAGGGGAACTTGGGTGAGGTGAGAACCTGAGGAAAAGAGACAGCCGAGGAGAGACAGGGTGTCGGCTGCTGTGTCTCTGCGTGGCTCCCAGAGTCCTGGCGGACACATGCCCTCGTTCCCTCTGCCCACTACACCTCTTGGCACACGGAAGAGGAGAGAAAGAGGAGCAAGGAAGGCTGCAGGAGTCAGAGGCAGGGGGTCTGAACACAGAGAAAAGGCAGCAGTGTTTCCAAAGTCCCTGGGAGTGGGGTGCGGGGGCTGAGGTGACCTCTGGGCCCACTGAGCGTGGGTAAGAAGTTCTTTGATACAGCTGAAGAAATTAGGTAGACATGGTTTTTCTATATCCCTTCCTTTATCTTCACTCCTTCTCATTCGCCGTCCTGAAAGTATTTCTGATTCATTTCTAATTAGAATCGAGACATGGGAGAACAGACTTAGGTTTTAGAGGTGAATGTTTGCCAAGTCAGTGCCCCGATACCCACACGTTAAAAAGAACTTGAAGATTACACAATGATGATATCTCCTTTTCTGAACATCTGAAAAAGAAAGCCCAATTATTCTTTCTATGTTGGAATATCCTGTCATAATTAACTTTAATCCGTACTAAATGGGCTTTAAGAAAGCAGGCTTTTCTCCCCTCAGTTCGATTTCATTTTTCAGTTTTAATGATTTGAGGTGGCTCCCGCTAATTTTTGTTAGCCATGCACAAATGCAAATGGTAATGAGGCTTTTGTGTATGTGTGTGAAATTCAAAATCCATCCCTACTCCATTAACTCTGTAAAGAAAGTTACACCGTAGGAGGCCATAGTAGTCGGAACAAAAAGGCTCCCATTGTCCAAAACCAATTTCCATGTAATCAAGTTGGGCGACAGAGTGTTTGCTCTTGAGACATGTTTGTGCGGAGTTCGAGCCGTCCGACCTGTGGTCTGTGCCGGGAGTTCTATCACTTAACCAGGTGGAAGGTCGAAGGAAAGCAAAGTCTCCGGAGCGTCTCCGCCAAAATCGTGAAGCTTCATAACAGCGCCCGTTCCTGGCCACCTCAGCAACTGCTTTTGTCAAACTAAAATCTGGCAAAGCGGATATATCTTTTCACTGCTTTGCTTAGAAAACAGGAAGAGATTTCTGTAAACGAAAAAGTACCTCATTTCGAGGCTAGGACTTTCCCTTTCCTTTAATATGTTAAGTTGTGTTAAAGTCACAAGCTACTGCATTTTTCATTATCATGGGGCTAACCACAGTGCCAAGCACACAGTAGGGACTCAGTAAATGCACATTTTATGAATGAGTGACTGAATGAACAAATGTTTCTTAAGCAACAGATGCAGTGCCGTATCACTTAATCATACCATGCTATCTAGAAAGCTTGTTTTATTTTCATCTAAAAACATTTACTTTTCCATAATTTTCTTGAAATTCAAAAAGTAACACATGGTCTCCTTTCATGGGTGGGTTATAAAGTTACTTTTGAGCAGATGTCTCTGTAAGATTAGAAATAACATTTTGCAGTGTGGGCCATTCACTTGAGGACTTTATACCCTTAACAGTATTTTAGTTCAGTGAAGAGTCCCAGTGTCCTACAAGTCCCCCCAACACGGTTCCGCAGAAACCTTTGAAGATTCCTAGCAACAGCCTGATTGCCCTAAAGGCAGCGCGCAAAAGCTCTCCGGGGACAGCCCCAGAGTCAAACAGGAGAGCCAAGCGCTACATTGAAGAAGCGGCCCCACACTGACATGCTGCTGGGTTCTGCCTTATAAATCGATGCTGATACAATTCTACAAGTCTGTAATCAGTTTGCAATCATGCTCTGGTGTGTTCTACAGCAGACAGATTGCAATTTTCACTTTCGTTTTCTAGGGAAACAGGAAATGATTGGGAGACTTACCCTGCAGTATACTTACTAAAGGCTCTAAAAAAGATACTTGGTTGCTACCAAAATGAAAAAGTGAATTTTAATGTCTCTTTCCTCAGACTCTGTTTTCCTACCACCTTGTTTTCGGTAGATGCTCCCTCTCCCAGCCTCAGGCCACGTGCCCCTCCAGTAGAGGGTTTGTTTAGATGTTTTACATCCTCATATCCCCAGACTAGACTTTGGCTCAAAGTCTAGATATGTTTCACAACAAAGTAATAGAAGTTTTTAAAGTTAAAAAAAGAAAAAAAGGGTGAGTCTTTAGTATTAACTCAAAAATGCATTTTCTAATAGGTATGTTATTGATTTGCACCTCTCTCTGCAACCTGAAACTAAGTATGAACTCTTACACACAAATCTCTTATCCAGGAGAGATAGCAAGCACAATGTATGTGTTAAGTGCGCACCAGTTTACACAGTCAATGCAGTTGGAGCAAAGAAACCCGAAGGGGAGGTTATTTTGTTGAAACTGATTTAATGCTTACAATTCTTCAAAATCTGGATTCTTTTCTTTTGGGGGGGGGTTTGAATCTGCCACCTCCGTCATATGGGGCCGGTGCCCTACTCCTTTGAGCCACAGGTGCTGCCCTGATCTCTCTGTTTTACACGCCAATTTGAGTCTTTAAATTTTAGAGTGTGATCGATAATTATTTGAACCATCGTCATCGTCTTGGTTATGCTTCCTTTTAACAGCGACCTTGAATTTAAATCTTCCTTTGTTTTGATAAGTCAATAAATTTAAAATATATCATTCATGTTTTACAAAATGCCGTATGTGGAACATTTTCGATTGCATGTGTACTTCTGTATTTGCTGGAAGTGAAGTCTGTTAAGTGGGTGTGTCCAGGTCACAATGAGAATACGGTTCTCACGGCCACTGCGAGGTGTCTGAATTCCTCATCGTTGTACCACCTCAGAGTTTAGCCTTCCAGGAAGCTTTCTCTGGGAAAACTTTGGAGAATTTTATTTACATGTCAACCCTTGGTTATAAGGAGTCAGGTGACACAGAATTTTAAGTTTTCTTCTGGGATTTGTAAAAACTTTTTCCTAGGATTTCCCATCGTCCCTGTCCCGAGGTTTGAGAAGCACTGCAGTCAATGTGTTGTCAGTGGGGGAATAAATGACAAATCATCCAAGGGTGGCGCCTGTGGCTCCAAGGAGTAGGGCACCGGCCCCATATGCCGGAGGTGGCAAGTTCAAACCCAGCCCCGGCCAAAAACCGCAAAAACAAACAAATAAAAAAATTCATCCAAGTGGCCTGATTTCCAGTATTCTTTAGAACAAAGTTTGCATATTTTCATGTGTGTTTGATTTATTTACATTTTCACTATATTTTCTTTGATTTGATGGGAATAATAAAGTTGCTGGACGTTCTTCAAACACATAAATGTTTCTTCATTAGATTTCTGAAAAATACTACACGTATTTACCTATAATAAATGTTGGGAGACTTTTAATCTTCCTAACTATATCTCCAAGGGTATAGAATTGTCCCCACCCAAAATTTTCCCCATACTTAAGAGATTCCTAAAATGAAGAACTGTTGGAATAGCTTTCACTCTTTCTATCTCAGCTTAAAAAACAAAAACAAAACACAAAAATCTCAAAATATAATTGTAACTGTTGTGGGTTTAATGGCCAATAATAGAATTTGCAGTCTCATGCCTGAATACCTACCTTTTAGAAAAGAATTAGGCACTAGAAGAGTTGAACTTGATGCTGTAGAGAATATTCCCTTTTTATTTCTACCATGAGCTCTATGATTATTTTATGGTTTATTTAATTTTAGGGAACTTTGAATCAACTAATAATAATAGCAACAATAACTTATATTTAGATGTAAATGGAGTTCCACAGAACACTTTTAACACATCATCATCTCATTTGCTACTCACAAGACTCATTTGCACCGAGAGTGATTATTATTTCCATTTGAAATTATGAGAGATTTTAGGCTCAGGGAGGATTCTGAGTTTCTTAAGGCCTTTTGGTGAAACAGGCTTCTTGGGATGCAGGTACAGCCCATCCTCAGAGCCAAGTGGAATTCCTCAGTGCTCAGAGGCTGGCCATCTTCAACGTGTGGGCATTTCAAAGTCCTTGGCACCACAGAGCAGTCTTCCAGCTTTAAAATCCTATGTCTTCAAGCTGCAGCTCACATATTGCTTTGGAAAGTTGTGATAAACAGATCTCCTTTAAGGACCTCTTTCTAACACATAAAATTTTGTAAATAACTAATGGTTATTGACAAGACCATTTGGAATAGGATAACTGTGGCCACATTCTAAAACTTTAACTTTTAAGCATCTTTGGGGAACTATAAGAAATTCTATGAAATGTGACTTAAATTTTTTTAAAGATAAGATCAGAGTTTAATATGCAAATGTTTATAGGCATGCCGTGCTAAAAATACCTACTATAGGAAAAATAACTCAAAAAAACAGGTAAACTCGGATTTGGTTCATGGCATTTTAAAAGTGTATTTTTTACTTTATTAAAAGGTCCCTGGGTTCCTTTATGTGCTCAGCTCTCCTGGCGCATTTGAATGTTTGATTGTGCATCATTAACCACTCGATGAAATGGCTGGGAAATAAAACAGGAGGAAAAAAATTGCTAATGCTTTGGGAATCGATACGAATACAAAACAATCAAAAAGGATGATAATGCACATTTAAAATGTAAATGTAAAATGTGATGGGAAAATTTCATCTGATTTTATTTATGCTCAGTGCATATATAAAGACACCATTGACAACCTCAGATTCTTTCTTACCCAAATTGCTAATGTGTTCCGTTCGTTCATTCATGGATATTTATCAAATGTCTAGTGCACCCTAGGCACTGTGCAAAGCAAAGATCACCAAAACCAGACAGTCTCTGACCTTCCAGGACATGCGCTGTGGTGCTTACTCATGTCATTGTGAAGTTTTACAGGACTAGAAAACGTGAAATGGTAACGAATCAGAAAGTTCTTCTTTTAAAAACTTACTGAGGCAGCTCCATGAGATAAGATCTTTGTCTTCTTTATACACTTTCTAAAATATATTATTCTAATGAATGATTATTATTTTCTGGATTATTTGTAAAAGATAAAGGACAAAGCTTTTCTTAATTTGGTTCTTGGCATATTTATATGGAAGTTTTAAAGCTCTAGAAATGGCAATTACCATAAATATCCCAGCTGGCACATTTTATTAGCATGAGCTCACATAACATAGATGAATCAACCTGACATTTTTTCCTGTACTATTCGGTCACCATAATAATTGGTTCTATTACAGGTGAATAGTGTGATCTTAATTTCTTTTGGTAAGCTTGAGTGATTTAATCTCATCAGTGAATTATGAGTTGAAGATATATGTCAGATTTTTAAAATCCCATAATTTTTATGAAGATTTCTCTGCCTTGTAAACTTAAAGAAAGCAATCTATTTGTATGTCACATATATTTACTTATTTGTGTGGAAGTAGTGTTTATGCAAACTCTGTTTGTATACGCTATCCATAGGAACTGGTTTTAATTCAATTATTTTCCCCATGATTACAACTTTTAGTTGAGCAAATATTGGACTTTATTAGTCCCGTTTGTGTATCCTGCTGGGTAATAATATGTATTGGCACATGTATTTAAGATTCTTGAGGCTTGGAACAAAAATGTTGCCATGGGAACCTGATTTCACAGCCCACAGTCCTTTGCAGAACTACACCTGCCTTATGGTAGAGGTTTCCATGGCAACATTTTTGTTCGGGGAACAGAGAACTTGAGCAGACTATGCCACAAGTCTCTTAAATATGTGTGCTGATAGTTGTGCTAATACTATAGTTAATGTGCTTTTAGAAAGACGGGTGACCTCATGGTGGAGCCTCTGGTGAATAGGTTCGTTTTGAGTTCAGTAGTCACAATGCATTGGATTAGGAAATGAGAGCAATTTTTATCTTTCTCTCTCCCCACCCTTCCCTCATTTGACCGTAGAGTGTGGTGAGTAATCCACAATGGCTAGCATTACCAGAATGATCATTTGTGGTAATGCACAAATGTAAGGCGGAGATGTGTGACCAATGCCAGGCCCAGCTTAGCAGGCTCCCTTTAAAAGGGCAGCATCAATTTTGGGAGCCTCTTATGCTACAGAATATCCTACTAATGGTTCTTCAACTGCTTCACGTATACTTTACTCCAAAAAAGGTCATGGGCTCCGATCACAAAGCATCACAAGGACAAGGTGAGAATGAGCTTTAATATTTTTGAGCTGGTGTCTAGCCTCTTTGTCTCTTATATTAACTTTCAGCATAAAAAACATTGACAACTCTCAAATGAAAGTGGCCCAAGTTCTTCCTTTGCTCATCACTCGTGTCACATTACATTTATAACAAAGCCATATGGGAAGAGTGTGCTGTTGCCCTGCAACAGATAATCGGGGTCAC
The DNA here is from genome assembly GCA_963574655.1 of Perodicticus potto. Classification (NCBI taxonomy): domain Eukaryota; kingdom Metazoa; phylum Chordata; class Mammalia; order Primates; family Lorisidae; genus Perodicticus; species Perodicticus potto. The sequence goes on along the minus strand of CAUYRH010112514.1, from coordinate 15,915 downwards.
CATCGTGGCGTCGTTATGGTTCTATCAGCTGTTATGTGCGTCCTCTTCCATCAGGGCCTCCTGTCGCTGCAGGTAAGCTGGCTTGCTGCCGTTTCTTGGCAGGTTTCAAAACATGAAACGGTGGATTTTGCAGCAGCCTCAGAGTCTGCTCTCATTCTTTAGAGGAGCTGAATAGGGGCTACTATTAATGCCAGTCATCCCACACCCACAAGGATATCAAAGGGACTTTTAGAGACCACAGGGCTGCTTTCACAGGAACCCTAATCAAATCACTTTCTTGGAACAGGGAAAGAAATGTAGGAAAATGAGGTGGGTTAAAGGAATCAGAACAAGTAAATGTATTCGGAACACATTTATGACCAATTAGCTCAGAGTGCAAATAAGAGATTGACTTATTTGATTGAGTGGAAGCATAACTTAGAAGCCTGAGGTCTTGGAAAGTTAAACAAATGTAGGGCGATGCATAAAAACTCATTTCTTTCACATTTATATATAAGGAAAGGGGGGAGAGAAGGAAAGAGGAAAGAACAGTAAATATAGGCATAATGAAATCATAACTCAATGAATCAATGAAGGAGTATGTTACTACAAGGGATGGGCAAAAAAAAAAAATTGTAGGTGAGTTTCAATGAGAGGTAAAGTACAAGGAACAGTGGAACCTGTACTGGACCAAGAGTCAAATGATCTTGGTCTTCTAACTCACCTATGACTTTGGACTCATCACTTCAGATCAAATGCCTTTCTGTAAATGAAATAGTGGGGCCTGAGCCAAGATTTTAAAACTTCTTGTTCTATGCATGTATGTGTAAATATAATGTTTTTTGTTTCCTGGACAACTACTTCAACCAGCGCAGCTCAATTTTTATGTGTTGGGCTTTCTAATGAGCTTTCATTTGAAGAAAATGTTTCCTGGATTATGCGAAGTTTTGAAACTGTCAGAACTGCTAATATTACATTCTATTCCTCAGTCTTTATGAAGCTTATAGAATGATGAATTTTAGTTATTGTGTATATGTAGTTATGAGAGTGTTGAGCTCATGATCATTGCTCAATCAAATTTCTGGAGTTGAACTGAATTAAATTTCATCAGTTCTAAAAATAGATTACACAAGTTCTTTCCTTAAAAAAAAAAATCATGGCTATGCCCTTGCATAAAAAGCAAGGCTTGACCACACTGGGAGCTTTCATGAAGTTTTGGCCACTGACCTTAAATTCAAGGCAGGATAACAGCCTTAAAGACCAGGGAAGGTGAAGAAAAAAAGAAATTCTAAATGCGTCCAGAATGCTCTAGGGAACATCAGCCAGCCAGACACAGCAGAAGCAGATCCAGGGGAGTCCAACTGCAGCCTGTGGGCCACATCCGTATTATGTGAAGACTTTGTTGCTTATCTGTGGGGTTGGTTATCACAAAAATTATGCACAAAACATTTTTTTTGTGCTCATTAGCTTTTGTTAGTATTTGTGTATTTAATGTGTGGCCCAAGATAACTCTTCTTCCAACGTATAGCAAACAAGAAAAATTGTTGGGAACCCCGATCGAAAAACTTATGATCAAAGTCTAAAACTCATGAGGATTGTGGATATGAGGAACACAGGTTTGTTCATCTAATCCTGGAATGTTGTTACAAAAGAACCAACTTTCCTTGCAATGTTGGAGAGATGAGTTTAGGCCAAATGGAAGTGCTGCTTTACATATGAAGTAGTTCTCTACTATGGTTAATTACTCTCAGAACTGAAGATAAGCTGACTGTGTAAAACTCAAACCCTATGCGGGAATGCAGTTGGTTGATGGGGCCCCTGCCTCTAGGTATTTTCTGTGTGTGACTTGGCAAGTATCCCTGAGAAGGAAGGAGTAACGCCGTGGCTCTCAGACTCTGCCCCCTCAGTGGAGCGTTACTTTACAACTAAGACAGACCAGTGGTCTCTTCCTAATTCACAAACGCTGGACTCCAGGCATGGCATAGTCTCATTTCTGTATCTACTCTTACAATTGTACCTATCCGGGGGAGAGGCAAATTTTCTCATAATTTTTTTTCAAACTGTTTGCTCATTATTGCTAATCTCCAGCAGATGAAAACTTAGCATCAGAGTATAAGTATCATTCATCTACATACTTGAATATACTCATACATCCATATACATGGGTATTATATATGTTGAAGTAATGTGTGTGTGCACATATAGGGCAATAGGGCAACTTCTCTTCGTGGTCAGCAAGGCTGTGATTCTCCAATGTTCCCCAGGTGGGTAGGGATGGAGATGACAACATTTCATGGCTGAGCAGCCATGCTATGAGGCTGCCTGGTAGGTTCTCAGTCTGGAGTGAGGGTGGGCTGGACCAGGAAGGGGAGTTGAAGCATCATAAGGTTGGTGATCTAAGGCGTTGCAAGTAATGCTCTGCTATATATGTGCTTATTTCATAGGTAGTCGGACGCTGCTGAAGGGTTGTCAGCATGAGAGGAGCATGCTGAAGTTTGGGTGGAGAGCAGACAGGTGGCAAGGGCGAGGCCAAAGAGATCTGTTGGGTTAGAAGTTATTTGTTAATATCAGTGAGAAAAAAACAATGATGGCTTGAATTTAAAACAGTGGGTTGGAGAGAAGGGACAGAAGGGGGTTTAGACCATCTTGTTTGTATTCTAGTCTTTCCCAGTGAGCTCTTTCCAGGTCCACTTCTCTCTCACTAAGTAGAGGATGGTGCTGGGACAGACAGGCAGATGGGGGAACAGAGTTTATTTATTCGCCACCTGTGTTCATTTGCTCCTCTTTTACTACTTGTAAGATTTCATTTAAATCTTCTACCTAAGAGGAAAAAAAGAAAGGAGAAAAAAAATCATTCTAGTTCTTTAAAAAGCAAAGTAACTAATAGGTTATGAATGAGCAGAGTTTATTATTTCCTCACTAAGGCAGGATTTTCTGTAATGAATTTCATCAGGAAGATTTAATTAAACCGTGATAGCTGTCACAGAGAATAGTAACAGGAAACATGATAAACAGGTTCTTGCCAGGCAGTTTATTCCCACTTTCCTTACCTCTTCTAATCCTCGCAATGTACTTTTCTCAAAGGAATACACAGTCTGAATATGAGAGAATTATTTAAGTACGAAATTATATACATCTCACAAACACACAAAGCTTTCCCCTCTGGGACATGCATGAGGAATAGAAGTTTCTATAGAAATGTAATAAAAAAAAAAATTCTCTTTTGATCTGGAGTGAAGATAAATTTAAAAATACCAGCTCTGACTGAACTACCTGCTCTTTCAATAAGCAAATGTAAGTCACAAAAGAAGTCCAAGTTGAATGTAAACTGTTATAATCTTAAAAATGAAAAAAAAGATGTATCATGGGATAAATGTATCAAAACTCCAAATCTAATGAAAATGTACACCAACCAAACTTAAGCTTCTCTTCCTGTTTTGCACAGCTACCGCACTTACACTTCTGCGCTGATCAATTTTAAAGATTTATTGATGAATTTGAGTAAATAAGAATGGTGAGGAGCAGAAAAAAAAGAGACTCTTCCACCCCAAACCTGCTCAGGTTATTAGCATTCCCTCTGCTCTTGCTTTCCTCTTTTTCTCCCAACATAACATCTCACGGCTTAAGATGAAAAGACTTATTGGATTCTCTGTTGTCAATTGGACAAGTCCTCTCTGGGGTCCTTTCTGTCAAGATCCTCAGATTCCATTTGAATTTAAAACAGACCTGTAGGCTTGGGAAGCATGGCAGCTGTGTGTTCAGGGAAACAGAGAAAGAGTTATTTTTAAAATATCTTACAAGGTCTTCATTCCAAAGCCCAGTTAGGAGAAAAGAGGGAGATATTTCAGAGTGTTTGTAAACAGCTAATTACACATAGGTGATCCTGGAAGTGACAGCCATCACTTATGACAGCCATTACGAGTGTGCATACCAAGTTTCTCAGCTGAAATTTTCCTTTAATTTAGTGACCAACACATTTAAGGTATCACGTAGCTCATTGACATTTGGGCTGTTGGAGCAAGACTCTTTTCTTTTGGTAGAAACTTTGGCTTCTGTTTTCTTTATTTCAAAAAATATTGTGAGTTCTATCTCTTTTTGATTAAAACCTAGAAGAAGTGATATTACATCACATTTTTCAAGAAGTTTAAAAACTTTTTTTCTTTTTGTGAAATCTCAGCTGCCAAATCAGTACATAAACATCAAAATATTTTAAGTCAAATTGCGTGATATGGTAGGAAAAACAAGGAAGAGAGAAACTAATTCAGTCAGAAAAAAAAAGAGAGAGAAGAAAAACAATACATTAGATAAAAGCTATAATGGCTAATAAATGCTTGTGAGACAAATATGCTTTAGATATAGAAGTAAATTCAACTTTCTTGTAACAATTTTCTCCCTTTATTAAGATAGTTTTAGTTTCATTTTTAAAGTGTAATGTTTAACAAATTCTCTTTTAAGATATTAGGGACAGGAGTGAGTTCATATTAAATTTTCCTTTATTATTATCTAAACCAGTATTTGTCTCCTTTTATTGACGGAGCTGTTTTAAAAAAGATGTGAATTTCCTTGTCCTTTTCTGTGTACTTAACTCCAATTGATTTTACTGACGCGAGTGCGTTTAGGAGAATTTCCCCAATATTCACAACATAAAACTGTCCCTGTCATCTGTCTAGTCCCTTGACTGCCCACCCGTGTATCATCTTTATTCTTTGCAGACAATCATTGATTGAGAATCTTTCCTCTGCCTAAATGTCCCTTCTTTCTTTCTGTCTAGCACAATCACACCCCTTCTAGACCTAGATCACTGGGCTCCCTGGTCACCCTGATTACTTTTGTATTTAATCCATTGCATAATTACTGCTTAGAACTACCTAATGACTTGATCACATCAGTATTTGCTTTCACTGTCAGTTCCTGTGGAATACCGTCTTATACAGGGTGGCTGTAAAGTTCATGTGCAATTTCAAGTGGCACGCTATTTTAAACTGCACATGAACTTTGTGGCCACGCTATATATATTTGTATTGCAAATACACACTTTAGCACTTAACTTTAATCAAAAGCTCCCAAATGCTAGTCCACAAAAGCATTGTCCTCAAGATAAACAAAATTTAAAAAATGATAATCATGTTGAGAGCTAATCACTAAGCTCAACTTATTAGATGATATTTATTCTCAGATAATCTTCACTCAAAAGTTTAGGGTTAGAATGTCTTTTTTAAAAATGAAGTAATAGTGATTTTAAAGAGCAGAGTGTTTTGTTTTGTTTTTAATTTTCTTATTAAGATAGCAATTCCATGCTGGTCTCTCAGATCCTTTGAAATGGAAATCCCAGCATCTGGGAACCACTGGTCGACAGTCCATCCGCAACAGGCCTGGACAGTTGTCCTCTCTGGAGACCTATGACTAGGTACAACTCGTCCACTGCTTAGCTAGACTGTGTTGCTCTTTATTCTTTTATATATGTCCCTGTATCTGTGGCTAATAGGGGAAATTCCCCATTTCCTACTTACCTCTTCATCTTTGTGGCACCTAATTTTGGTTACAGTGTTGACATCCAATCTCAGAAATATGCTTGCTGAAAAACTGAGTGTTAAGAATTATTTCGCATTTGGGGAATTAAATGAAATGGCTTGTGATGGGTTAATTTTTATTAAGTGAATTTAAGATTATATATTTCAGGCAGTAAAAAGAGCAACACCATGATCAACTCCCTAAATTATACATCAGACCAGGGGTTCTCAAACTACGGCCCGCAGGCCACATGCGTTGGTGTAAATTGTATTTGTTCCCGTTTTGTTTTTTTGCTTCAAAATAAGATATGTGCGGTGTGCATAGGAATTTGTTCATAGTTTTTTTTTTTAAACTATAGTCCAGCCCTCCAATGGTCTGAGGGACAGTGAATTGGCCCCCTGTTTAAAAAGTTTGAGGACGCCTGCTTATGGAAAGGTATCAAAAATCACATTGATTTTACAAGTCCTTTGTGATATTCTAAGTGTTTAAGGAAAGAAAGAGGAGCAGTTTCACAAGACAGAATAATTTTCTAGTGAATTCTGTGATTTGTTTTGGTGTCAGGAAAGGTTTCCTTCTTTTTCCTTATTGAGCATTTAAATAGTACCTTTTTTCTGTGTAGGTAAGTATGGTTTTAACATAATTTTTTACATCAAGACATACTTTTCAATTTCCTGCAAGTTGTGGCAGGCTCTCAGTTCCATTCTTACAAATATTCTTAGACCCTGGAACAGATTTTCTGCTGAGCACTGTGAAATTTAATTCAGAAGTAGAGCTTTATTGATGCTTCGTTTTTGTGACCTTTCCAGTCCTGTGTTGGTGACATATTGGTCCTCTGTCTCCAGTGCTTTGAGAATCTAATAGATAGAATGGAATGGGTCAGATAATGAAAGTCCCTGGTACATTAACTTTCAATTTCATGAATGTCTGAATATTGCAGAGAAGATGAATAGCAAGACTTCCTTTGCTTTTACATTTTAACATTTATAAGCTCGTTAAATTTCCCTTGTATTATCAGCTGCGAGTCCTCATCTACACTATTAACACACACATTTATATTTCTGAACAGTAGTGTAAGAGTTTAAAATAATTTATAAACCACAGGGCAGGCAACTTACAAATGCATTCCACTAAAAGAGATGAATAAATAGGGGTTTCATTTCACATGACTTATAGCATATGAAGTATACATTGAAAACACTCCTTCTTTATTTCCCTTTGTTTTGCTGACATAAGATGAGAGTTGGGGTGTGTAGTTGGTTATATGACTGATCTATTATTAGGTAGTAACCATCATCCCCGAAAGCAGTGTTATTGTTTGGAAGAAGCATTAATCTTCTCTGAAGACATTATAGCAAGTGTAGTTATTTGAAAGAATCTGTTGAAATAGACTAATATTTGGATGAGGCTTCAAATCACCAGAGTGATAAGAAATATGGACAGCCCCTGAGTGATTAGGCGAGGGCAAAGATGAGAAGGTGCACAGCTGTTCAATTGTTGGGGCTTGGACGCTGATATGTGAACTCATTTGTATTCCCCTGGGATATTTTATAGGTATTGCATCATCTGCTCTTGCCCTATTCCATTCTCCTCACTGTATTTATAGCATCCATTTTTATAATACATGGGCAAAATTAGACAATACAGTTTGGCCTTTTTGGCTTGAGCTTGATACTCCAGCTGTATTTAAAGACCTGTGTTAGTTTGTCATGTTAGGAAAGATGGTTTTGAGGTCTGAGATTATGCTCCAAATGAGAAACGTAGGCTTGAGTCAATGGAAAACTCCACCTAACCTGGACTCCATAAATATGTTGTTAAATGTACTACAACACATTTATGTTTTGATACAGAATTGACAATGAGCCTACCCTGAGGTTAGGAGTAGATCAGAATGTGGCATCACTGTTGTGATTGAGCCAGTTTCGTTTTCTGGCTTCTATGAGAAGGTGTCAGGCCCTGGCTCTGGTTTTAGACTCTTCCATAGAGGTGTCTGCTCTCTCAGAAGAGGGATCAATTCTTTCAGTAGCTACTTGATTTAAACAATTTTTGCCCTGGAACCTTTTTCTTCTGTTCGTCTTGCTGTGCCCCAATCCACACATGTGGCCTCCAGTCAGGACGCCCCTTCTGTGCCTTCACCCTCTTTTGATCCAACAGGTGGCCCCAGCTACCGACTAGAGAGGTGCCACGGGCAGAGGCTCAGCGGCACAGCTTTGCACTTTTCCGGCCCTGACAGTGTCCCCAGACTCTTTTTCAGCCGGACTCTGGCAGGTTAGGCTGGTGATGGGGGCACTAGAGGGCAATGGGGGAAGGCCTCTCTGCGGGTTGCATCCCTGTTCATGCAGCCTCCTCAGGTCTCCTATACCTGTGTAAACAGTTTACATCAGATTTAGTCTTTTTTTTAAGTACAGGGACTGGTTTCTGTTTCCCTAGTTGAAGCCCAATGTACCCACTTACTACAGCTCCTTCACAAACACCCTCCTCCCCCCACACACACACTACTCTCAGGGCAAAACTAAATCTAGTATTTAATTTCCTTTGGCCAGATCAGACTATCTCATTTCCCAACGAGTGTATGCCTACTTCTTAGCTGGTTAGTAGCCAGATTCAGAAAGATTACCATCCAAAATTCTTGTCTTGTGTATGTGGCCAAAATTATATGTCTTTTACAGACTTTTGAGTCCTTCATATTTACATTAAGACCAGTTCCGCTTTATATCTATTATAGATGCTTTTTGGTGTACAGTGAGGTTACATCCCCATAAACCCATTGTGAATTGAAAATGTTGTTAAGTCAAAAGTGCATTTGAGATACCTAACTTACTAAGCATCATTGCTTAGCCTAGCCTACCTTAAGCATGCCCAGAACGCTTACATTAGCCTATGGTTGTGCAAAAATCATTGAACATGAAGCTTATTTTATGAAAGTATTGAATATCTAATGAGATTGCACTGAAAAGTGAAAACAGAATCGTATGAATACTCACAGCACAGTTTGCCATTTGCATTTAAAAACACACCTTGCTAAACTATAAGCTGTTTATATTTAGTCACTATGTCTTTTATGTCTAGAACCCTCATGGCTATAGCAAAACATCATGTGCATGTGAAGTCCTCGAAGATATTTGTCAAATGAGTGAACAACAAATGCTTTCAAGCCCAATTGTAGTTTATATGAGAATGTTCCCCTGTTAATAATGATATGCTACTAACTGCTGGGAAGGGTCCAAAAGAGAAATGGAGGGAATTTGTTTCTCAAAAAAAAAAAAACTTGAGCAAATTGGACTACATATATATAAAGCATTTACCACAAACAATGGTACGTTGAGGGCTTTAATATGCTCTTCCTAGAGATAGACTTATATTTCAGTTACCAAGATCATTGATTCAGTAACTGTTTTCTCGTACTGTGATGGTTAGCTTGTTTTCTGTAGGTAGATCCTGTGGGTTGTTGGGTGATCTATCTGGTATTCACTCCCCTCTTATTCCTTTCTGAGTACCTCTATCTCAAAGCTCAGGTCTTCTGGGATAAATCAGCACTGCCGTCGGCAAAGCAGTGTGCATGCTAGTCTAAACCAGTCTGGAAAGGCCTATTGTCTTTATCATAGTGATAAGTTCAGATAACCCTGATGCAAACCAATCAGCTCATAGCATTTCCTCCTATGAATCCGGACAGAAAATAGTTTAAGAACAAGCATATGACTTAACTAAGATCAATGAGACAAAAGAAGAGGAATCTAAAAGCTTCTTCTTGAGGAAGCTGCTGGAAAATGTACTGTCCCTTCCTGGATGATGTGTATGTGGACGTGAAACCTAGACCCACTGCAGCCGTCTCTGCTCAGCTCGAGATGAGGCTGACTCTCTGAAAGCCGGAGCACGGAGAGGGAAATAACCTGCACCCTCGGCAACACCACCAAGGGCAGCCTCAGAATTACTTCCACCTCTAGGCTTCCCTGTTTTATAAGCCAAACCCATTGAATTGTGGTTTCCTTTTAATGCATTTTACAGTATCTCAACTGATATGTCACTCTGAGAATTGAAATACTCTACTCAAACGCTGAATCAATGAAGTCTCTAAACATAGGAAGCCAAATTAAACTGTCAGAGGCGCCGGAGGGACAGAAGGCCCAGGCCCCCAGTGACTCACCTGCCTTCTTTCCCGCTTCCTTTTCACTGCCCTAGAGATGTTCACAGTATAACGGCCCACTCTAGAGGCAGGGGAGACGGGGCATTGTTAAAGGTGCCCGTTTAGGCAGCGCTTGTTCACTCAACAGATTGAAAAAGAATTTAGAATCCTCAAGCACAGAAGAACGCCTCTTTGGAGGGGAAATGTGTCTAGAAGCCCCACACTCATAAATTTTGACAAGTACATATACCGAATAGGAGATCCTCAAAACTATGGAACTGGTAAGAAAGACGTATAAACTGGCCATTGAGCAGTTCTGAAAAAATACTATAAAATAAAACTATGGAATGAGTGGTTAGAGCTTGGGTTAGAACCAGGAGGCAGAACATGTCATAGTTAAAACTGGGCTCATAGGTCTTGGAATCAGATAACTGTTTGTCTTCAATTCCTGTTCCTACTCTGGGCCAACCTTTTGCATCTGTAAAATACTGTAATAATACCTGTATCATGGTATAGGAAGATTTTAATGAATAGTGTTTATATAAATGTCCGCAGAATATTGCCTTAGACACTGTAGGGACTAAAAATAGCGTGCTTCTCCTCTTATTATTATTTATACTGTTGTCATGAAGCAATAACTTTCAGCTCTCAACTTCTTATCACTTGATGCTATTTTCCTGCACTAGATCAGTCAACCTTACTCTGCAGGAGTGAGACCTCCCCAGCTGTAGACTTGTACTTTTAGTGATATCTCTGAGTTGACACTTCTCTGGAATAGATGACAGGTAGATAAGATTTATCTAGAGTTAAGATTGAGGAGTAAACCTTATTAAACTAGAACTTGTAAGTCATCTTCACTTGTTAAGGGGGAGGGACGCAGGCAGCCGCCTTCCACATAGTAGTAGGGGCTGTCTCACAGTAGAGATGTATCACAGGCCAAGGGGGCTGCAGAAAGCAGCTTAAAGCCCATGCGAGAGATCAGGGCAACAACTGAGTATTTCAGGGTCAAAGGCAAGGCCATCCTAGGGCCTGGAATAAATCGCACTGTTTGGTATTTACCTCCAACATTTGTACGCAGGTAGAAAAAAGTTAAATGAATTTCTAGAATAGTTCAAGTGTTTTACAACCTCTGAGACACCACCTACAACTCTCCCAGCTTTAGTGACTTCTACTGGTGACTCTTGCTTACCCTGCTCCTACTTCTGTGCTACACTTTTCTCTTTTGTTGTATTTAAATGCTCACATGTGTGCCCCTCAACCTTTCAAACTCAACTCCTGGGAAAAGAGACCATATCTTGTTCCTTTTTGCCTTATCTCAAGAGCCTTGCTTAGGATTTAAACAGATGACTATTGTCAAAGGGTTTCAATTGGGCAGAGTCCTGTTTCTGCCCAGATTGGAGTTTAAGAGGTATCGGAGTTGTAAAATAAATTTAAAATAATATTTCTTTTAAAATGTCCAGGTTTGTAATATACTTATAGAGAATATAATATTTGGAAAAATTTAGTAGCTTGTCCATTCTTCACAAATCAAGCTATGACTTACAAAAAAGGATAGAAGTGATATTTATAAAGTGTCTAATTTGTGTCCAAAGGCGCTATACTTACGTCATCACATTTGATCCTCACAATAATCATGGGAGGGATATGTTATTAAGCTTGTTTTAGAATGAGGAAACCAGAGCTCACAAATATTCAAAAACTGAGCTAAACTGGCAGAGCTGAGAGGAAAAGCCGGGACTTTGATCCAAAACCCATGTTTCAGTGTTTCAGTTCTGAAGTTTAATTTTTCTAAATGCCTGTTCCTTTTCATTATGAGCTTTAACGTTCATCAAAGGAAATGTCTGTATATGTAAATTCCCTGCATTGATAGACCAAGTGATTATTTATAGCCTGTTGACATTTGCTGAGTTTTTTGCTCACATTTGCATTAGCCTCACACGCTCTAGAGAAGGCGCAGAGATGTTTTGATGGCGTGTCAGAGACTTTCAAATGTATATTCACCGATTCATTCTATAAACACTAAGTGAGTGTTTTCTGCACTTGATCTTAGGAAGGCACCGTGCTGGAGTAAAACATTTAAAATCTTTTAGGTGTGGCTGAACATAACATCTATTACAAGAGCAATGACTCTTAAAGATTTATTCTGGGCAGGGGTTCAAAAATGCATGTACATGTGTCGTATGGGGATTTATCTGTGAGAAACAGGTGTATTCCTGGCAACCTGAACACAGACAATTAAACTTGGGGAAAAGGAGCACCTGATCTCAGCAGAACTCAACAGGAAAGGCAAAAAGAGTTGAAGAAACATGGAAAACATTTATAACCAAAAAGCCCTTCGCTTGTTGTAGAGAAAAAGTGACGGCTATGGAGTGGGAAACAAGAATTTCAGAATTATCTCTGCTGTCTAAGAAATGTTTGATCATGAGCACATAACTTAATTCCTTGAAACTCAGTTTCCTTATTGGTGAAAAAGCCCCTACAGGTAATGATACTTCTTTCAAATGACATTAGTAATAGCTTGGTAAAATGTTAGGTGGTATACAAATGCAAAAATGATATAAATTATTCGTATTTAAGACTTCTCTGATACTCCAGAAATCTTGGAAATGAGTAGAAGCAAATTTGTGGTGATAGGGTAGGATGCATGGGGACTGATTAACAAAGGTTTAGAGCATAGAGCTGAGGAGACCTTTGTTAATCAGTATGTATCAACAGAGGCAAAATAGTAGTTGAAAACTAGAAAAGAATCTGGATTTTGAACTAGAAAAGTCAGAAAGGTTTATTCAAAAGTACATAGCACAATTATAAAGGAGGGGAAGATCATTTTGCTAGAATGTACATAACCAGTCATCAAAATTAAAGACCAAGTAAATGAAATGGAGATTTGTGATCCTGCAAACATAGAAGCTTTGTTTTATATGTTCTGCTTCATTATCTATCTGCCTTTTGTTGTCAACCAGAGGACCAATTCTTGGCACGAAGCAAAAACTATTTAATCAGAGCGTAGTTGGGGCTAGATTATCCTGATTCAGGTGCCCTGCCAGTCAAAGTTACCTAATTCACCTTTAATAAATTCACAACATCAAAGAAGACTTTCTCTCTGAGCCAGCCCGCAAAATAATAAATAAACTCATGAACTTATTTTATTTTGATTTGAAGATCAAGTTTAAGGTGGTCTTCAAATCAAAGCCAGCTAGATTTCAAGTTTGCATTTAATAGAATGAGAACTCAGTTCTCCTCCTCCTTTTCAAATTAGTTTGGGCCCAGAGGATATTTATTAAACAAAGAACAGCAGAACAAACTAATGTTAAGGGAGGAAATTGGTTTTCCTACAGTCCAACCTATTTTTAAATTAGCAAAAGCAAGTGCTAATACAAAACCCCCTAACCAGTAATCACATTTTCCTTTTGCTTTGTTGGAAAATCACAGCAATCCATATTAGCGTTTCACACTAGTTAGGAGAGTGTGGTAAAATGGTCCAAGGAGACGGTTCAGGGCGAGAGCGGGGGAGGGAAAGGTGATTTGGACAGTGAGGTTTCCTGGGAAAAGCACCTCAGTAGGCAATTTCATGTGGAAGCTTAAAAGCCATTTTTGGACAGCAATTCAAAAATAAAGCACAAAAGACAATGAACATGACTCCAGACCAAGGCTGGGTTATAGTTTGCTCAGGTGCTGACACGAAATCAATATTGTCACCACCTATTGATGATTTATTTCAGTAATTACTCCTGAACCCATAAGTAAAATGCTGTCAAAGTAGGACAAACTTGGGCTACTAAATGCTTGTGCTTTCTTCTTTCGTTTGATTAATTTACATGCGAGAGTGAAAACAGAACAATTCCCTGATAACTGACCAGTCAGCAATCTATTACATCCCTTAGAAAACAGGTTGGAAAAATTAACAACCGCTTTCAAGCACCTTTGGCTGGGGGACTCTGAAGTAGACTGCTGGGGCCATTATTTTCCCATTGGTCTAGTCGAGGTTGTGGGTCTCTAAACCTAAATATGAAGGTATAAGCACTTAACACCTTTTCTCCCCAAAGCCCAAGAACTCGCTGGCTAGTGGAAGGCTCATTGTCCATTATAATCTCCCCATTGTGGTCCTGCTGAGTGCTCTCCCTTGCTGCTGGAGAATTTTCTGGATAAGGAAATGTATTTCTTTACCAGGCAGCAGAGGAGTGTTTACAGACAGCTAATTATTGTAACAGTCCTTTATGATTTAAACTTAAACATAAATCATGTATTAGTGATAACTAGGGCAGTTATCATTTCCCAGTTGGTCCTAGCTTTACCATCTCTAGAACCATAAAAAGTGAACCCATTCCTTCTTCTAAATTAGGGATTCCTAACCAGCGATGTTTGAAATTGGATGAGAAAAATGCATCTTTATTTTTAATGACATCAAAGCTTTAGAGTTTATTTGGATTATAAATGTAGGTAACTAAGCACAGTAGTGTTAGCACTAGTTATGGCTTTGAGACCAATAGGAATTGTACCCATTTTCATGAAATTTTAGACGTTGCCCATTTCTTACAATAGGTTTTTGTGTTCTTCACCCCTCGAATTGATGATAGCTATTCATCATATTTTTAGGTTTTATTTAATATGGTAAAAAAATCACAAAATGTTTATTTTTAAAAATTTGAGAACTATTTCAACAAAATTGATTATATTTCTAATCCTGTGTATTTTATGCTTTCAAAACTATTTTTCTGAATACTTAAAAGTAAATGTAAACAGGGAAGTGAAAGATTTATATGCTGAAAACTATAAAATACTGATGAAAGAAAGTTAAGATGACACAAATAAATGGTAAGATGTTCTGTGTTCATGGATTAGAAGAAATAATGTTGTTAAAATGTCCTTACTGGGTGGCGCCTATGGCTCAGCGAGTAGGGCGCAGACCCCATGTACTGAGGGTGGCAAGTTCAAACCTGGCCCCGGCCAAAATGCATCAAAAAATAGCTGGGCATTGTGGCGGCACCTGTGATCTCAGCTACTTGGGAGACTGAGGCAGGAGAATCACCTGAGCCCATGAGTTGGAGGTTGCTGTGAGCTGTGTGACGCCATGGCACTCTACCAAGGGCAATAAAACGAGATTCTGTCTCTTAAAAAAAAAAAAAAGTCCTTACTACCCAAAGTGGTCTACAGATTCTATGTAATCCTGTTCACAGTTTAATGTCATTCTTCACGGAAATAGAAAAAGCAGTCCCCAAATAGCCAAAGCAGTCTTGACCAAAAAGAAGAAAGCTGGGGGCATCATGATACTAGATTTTAAAATATATTATAAAGCTGTGGTAATTAAAACAGCATGTTACAGGCATAAAGAAAGCCACATTGACCAATGGAATGGGATAGAGAACCCAGAAATAGACCCACATACCTGTGGCCAATTAATTTTTGAGAACGACGCCCAGAACATATAATGGAAAAGGACAGTCTTATCAATTAATAGTATGGGAAAACTGGAAATCCACACACAGAAGATGAAAATGGACCCTTATATCACCACTTATACAAAATTATTCTTGGATTATATCAAAATAGATTAAGGCTTTAAAAATAGGCAAAGGACTTAAATAGACATTTCTTTTTTTTTTTTTAATTAAATCATAGCCATGTACATTAATGCAATCATTGGGTACAGTGTGTTGGTTTCATATACAATCTGAAATATTTTCATCAAACTGGTTAACATAGCCTTCGTGGCATTTTCTTGGTTATTGTGTAAAGACCTTTATATTCTGCATTCAGTAAGTTTCACCTGTACCCTTCTAAGATACACCATAGGTGTGGTTTCACTAATTACCCTCCCTCCACCTATCCATCCCCCCTCCCCTCCCCTCCCTTCCCTCTCTTTCCCCTTACCCCATACTCTTGTGCTATAATTGGGTTATAGCCTTCATATGAAAGCTATAAATTATTTTCATAGTAGGGCTGAGTACATTGGATACTTTTTCTTCCATTCTTGAGATACTTTGCTAAGAAGAATATGTTCCAGCTCCATCCATGTAAACATGAAAGAGGTAAAGTCTCCATCTTTCTTTAAGGCTCTATAATATTCCATGGTGTACATATACCACAATTTATTAATCCATTCGTGGGTTGATGGGCACTTGGGCTTTTTCCATGACTTAGCAATTATGAATTGGGCTGCAATAACCATTCTGGTACAAATATCTTTGTTATAATGTGATTTTTGGTCTCCTGGATATATACCTAGTAGAGGAATTATAGGATCAAATGGCAGGTCAATTTATAGATCTCTAAGTATTCTCCAAACATCTTTTCCAAAAGGAACGTAT